>CAOLHI010004990.1:0-89908 GCA_948474755.1 Ctenosaura bakeri | reverse complement strand
TCAATTTGAGTTGAGTCAGCCCTGCAGGATAGTCTCATTTTAGCAGGCAGTTCAGGGCTGGGAACAAACTGGACGCTGGCAAGTGACCAAAGGGGGAAACTTTCCTGTTTGCAACTTGCTCGCACTGTTCTCACAGCTATAGGATGGGAGCGATGGGTCACACCTGCGCAGTTCAAGGTCCTCAGTTCAGTTCATTCCTGTAGAACCTTCTTGAGGACCCCATTTTCAGCAGTCTTGGCTGGGTTGGAGGAGGGGCACCCCAACGTAGGGGGCCTCTATGCAGCCACCCAGTGGGTTGGCTTCGGGATAGTCTGAGTAGAATAAGTGTGACCTCGAGTGAATGTAGAACTGCTTTGGACAAACCCCAGACTCCGTTAGAAAGAGAACGCTATACACACACATGGAGCCACGATTCTGCGATTCTACGAGTTTTGGTCAAAGGACCAGCCACCTAAGCTTGTGTGTTGGGCTAGCTAGTGAACAAGCAACATAGGGAATGCAGGCTTCGACATGCTTTTGTGCCCAGCATGTTTACCTCCTATAAACCTGGTCTTATCATCCAGTGAGGTCTGCCAGTTTTCAGATGGAATTGCAGGCAGTTCCAGTGCAAAAGACAGGCAAGCTCCCAGCTTGCAGGAATTCTTTCACCCCAGTGCCCAGAGATCTTTGAACTGGGGATGGCAGGGCAGAGCCTCAAGACTCCAGCAAGGAAGCCCTGACAGTGGCTGCCCTGACTTTGCAAGACCTGAGCAGGGCTGTTGGTAACAGCGGGTGACTCAGGGATCTCTCATTCAGAGATAATAAGACACGAGTCCAAGTTGGCCCCAATTCACCAGAACAGGACAGAGCTGGGATGGGGCACAGCGCACAAAGTGACGGAGGAGCCCGGAGCCAGCTGCTTCAGAGAGGGGATCTCGGCATGATCGTACCCTTGTGGCACAGTGCTCATCCTCCCTCTGCCCAAACCGGTCACGCCCTGCCCAAAGTCCCAGGGCTCCGGCCACTGTCCCTCTTACCCGATGGATGGTGTCGACCACGCGGGGAACAGGCAGCTTGGGCAGGGAGGTCTGGAAGCTGTAGAGCATGGGGTGGCGGCCGGACATCACCTTCACCAAGACCTGGAAAGGAGACGGGGAGGCGGTTGGCAAGGCCGAGGGTGGCGGAGAGAGGCGGTCAGTCGGCACAAGAGGAGTGGGTCGAAGAAGCGCCCCTCCCTTTCCATAGGGCTTGGGCCACCCAAACCGTTGCTCTTGCTGACCTCAAACTGATCCTTTTTTCTATCCTGCCTTTAAAGTGCTCAAAGTGCCATGAAATATAAAACAACAGAAGAGAAAGTAAAAGGGAAAAAAATAACAGAAGAAGAAGAAAGAACAATACAATAAACATAAGAAAAAGAAGAGAAATGGAGAAAAAGAAAACAAAAGATTTGTTTAAAAATCAGAGAGAGAACCACAATAAAAAATGAAAAAAAATGAGAAGGAAAAAATAAAAAATAGAGAGAAGGAGAAACTGGCAATAAAAAGGAAAAGAATGGAGAAGAAAAAACCCAGAAAAATAAATAACAGAACATAAGGGGGAAAGGAAATAAGAAGAAGAAAAACAGTGATCAGTCCCCCTGCACAAAATACCCAAGAGTGACAAGGGAACCCCCTGCCCGAGGAGGAGCCCTCCCTTGCTCTCCGGCCCTCCCCGGCGCCACGGCCGGCCTCTCGCAGGGCACACCGAAGCCCTCCTCTCCTCCAGAGAGCTTGGCCAGTGCTGGCCCCCGGCGCCTTCCCACCGGCCTTCGGGCAGGAGACAGAGAGATGCACAGAAAGGACCTCACAGAGAGAGCTGTCTTAGGCCCTTTCCACACTGGGGTAATAAAACGTCGTAGTGTGACCTCTAACGGAGGTCATCTACACCGTAAAGTGGATTGGGGCAGACTACTTTAGCGTAGTTCCACACCCCAATCCGCGCAGGAGCAACCAGAAGTGGTGGCGCCGCGTGCTTTTTAAGAACCACTTTTGATGAGGTTTTTAAAAAGCACGGAGCGTGCAGCCCCGTGCAGCCCCGTCGCAGCGCCCGGTGTAGATTTGCAGGTGCGCACAAGTGCGTGCCTGCAGATCTGCTGGGGGCAGGCTTCCGGCTGGCGAGCTTCTCCGGTTGGTGGAGAGCCTCCGCCCGTCATAAGCCGCCATTTTAGACGCCGCAGGACCCCGAGCAGTGTGGAGCAGCGAACTCACGCTGCTCCATGTGGCGACAGACTTACCCGGCTCTGTTTCAGCGCATTTTACCCCATTTCTCCCTCCACGTGTGAAAAGGGCCAAAGTCTGGCTAAGCCCAAAAAGGAAAGGAGATGAACTGAAGCATTTTGGCTTTAGGTTGTGACCTATAAAGCCCTACACAGCTTGGGCCCCCATTATTTGAGCCCAGCAGAGCCCCAAGATGACCCAGAGAGGCCCTTCCCTCTCTCCCACACCCTCTCAGGCGCATTTGGTGGGAACAAGGCTTGCAGACGGCTGCTTCCAACTGTGCAACGCCGTCCCTAGATAGGCCAGCCAGCTTTCATGGCTGAGAGGGGATTCAAATCCCGGAGGAACCCTAGGCCAGTACGGGAACTGCTACAGCGCACTGCCTTTATAAACTTTCCAGCTCACTGCTAATTAGGGAAAGTCTATCCTAGGCCAGATTTTTCCACGGCCTTCCTCTGAGGCTGAGAGAGTGTGACGTGCCCAAGGGCACCCACTGGGTCTCCAGGAGTGAGCAAGCATTCAAATCCTGGACTCCCAGTGCCCTAGTCCAACACTCAGACCACAACATGACTCTGGTGCCAAAGATTTATCCACAAAAAGCTTGTCATCTTTGCCTTCCTCTGAGGCTGAGAGTGTGTGACTTGCACACAGTTACCCACCAGGTTTCCGGGGCTGAGTAGGAATTCAAATCCTGGTCTCCAAGAGTCCTAGTTCATCACTCACACCATGCTGGCTCTTCTGCTCCAAGTCAGTTGCTCTGTGACCTCTGGAGCCATCAGAAGTCTGAGAGTGGCCCTCCGAGGCACCTCGTAAAGGCCCCGTATTCCCATTTCCGGCAAGGCAGTGAAGACAGCAGGCGCTCTGCCTCCTCCTCCCCGTGGATGCGGAGTGGGGGAGATACAACTCCCCCAAACACACGCAAGCCCTCCCCCCAAACGCCCCACTGGCCACTCACCATCCAGATCTTGGTGCTGAGGCTGGCCTTGCCGTGGGGCTCGAACATCCAGCCGTGGTAGGAGAGCAGGAGCTTGAGCGTGTGGCGGCAGAGGAGGATGCCCGTGATCCAGACGCCCGTGGAGAAGATGACGGCGCTCAGCAGGGAGCGGCTGCGGAAGCTCAGAGATCTGCAGCCGGGGAGAGAGGGGAACGCGTGACGGGGGGACATCGGTCACACACCCCCTCCTGCTGAAGGACCCAAAGGCACGGGAGCCCCCGATTTGAACACAACGTTTTCCCACTCGAAGCTTTCCTGCTTCCTCTCCAAGGACTTCCTACTTCCCAACTGTCAGCAAGAAGTCAGCTTTCCCGAGTGCCAAAATTCCGCACCGGGAAGATCTAGCAGTTACAAGACTTTGGGACTTTGGCCCCCAAAACTTGCTCACCCTGATCTAAATTTAGCCCAGGGGCTGACCCCTTTTGTACAAATTGCTGCCCTCCCTATGCAGCCCTCGTGTTGAAACCATGAAGCCCTATGAGGAGCGGCTGAGGGAGCTGGGCACATTTAGCCTGGGGAAGAGAAGGTTAAGTGCAATCGGGACAGCCAGGTTGAAAGATCTGAAGGGAAGTCATGTGGAGGATGGAGCACACCTGTTTTCTGCTGCTCCAGAGACTAGGACAAGGAGCAATGGCTTCCAACTTCAGGAGAAGAGATTCCTCCTAGACATTAGGAAGAATTTCCTGATGGGAAGAGCAGTTTGAGAGTGGAATACATTGCTGCCTCCATGGAGTGTGATGGAATCTCTTCCTTGGTAGACATTTTTAAGCAGAGACTGGGGGACCATCTGTCAAGGGGAGTGCTTTGATGGTGTCTTCCTGCCTGGCAGAAGGGGACTGGACTGGGCGGCCCTTGGGGTCTCTTCCAGATCTAGGATTCTGGGATTTTATGGACAAAGCCCTCCCATTCTTTACCAAGGCCATTTCCGCACTAGCCTGTTATAGCGCTATGATTCCACTTTCAACATCTTCTGGAATCCTGGGGTTTGCAGTGTCAGGAGGAGCCTGCAGGAGGCAAACCCCAGGATTCGATAGGATGTTGAAAGTGGAATCATAGCGCTATAACAGGCTAGTGCGGAAATGGCCCAAGTGTTATCCTTCCATTTCTGGGTTTTGCCACAGAAAGCTCCCTCATCCCACCTAACAGCAATGGGTTGGGAGCCAGGTAACTCCAAGACTGCTTTTTCATTCCTCTTGTCTTCTTCCCCGGTGGCTGGAGGACACGGGACCAGTCAGAGGGAGAGAGGGATTGGGGGACAGGACCAGAGACAGAAGGGTGCCAGGGCCAGGTCTCACCTCTTGGGCAGGTGCCTCTGGATCCTGAAGATCAGTCCCATGGACACATCGACGTGGGAGTACGTGGAGCCCACCGTGGCTACCACGATAGCCAGCCATCCCGAAGGCGTCCCTGGAAACACTCCTGTCAGGATGCTGTTCTGTGGGAATTGAGGGTGTCAGAAAGACGGAGAAGGCAGGGAGGGAGGGCAGACAAACAGGTGGAATGGAGTAGGTAGGAAATGGGTTTAACCACGGGGGATTTTCCAGCTGGGGAAACACTGAAAGGGGCCCCCTTCTCTCCAGCCAGCTTGCTCGGCACACCCCCGACCTTACAAACAGCACCTTTGCACCCCCCCACTCCCATAAATAATGCAAAGAGGCATCGCTGCTCAGCTCCAGCCAGTATGGCCCCTCCCTAAACTGCAAACCCCAGGATTCCATAGGAAGTTGAAAGTGGAATAATAGCACTATGGCCCTTCTCACATGGGGCTTAAAAAACGGTGTAGAGCAACCTCCGCGGAGGTCGTCTACACCGTAATGTGGATTGGGGCGGATTACTTTAGAGTAAATCCACACCCCAATCCATGTAGGGGCGACCGGAAGAGGCGCCGCCCGCACTTCCGTAAAACCACTTGCTTTTTGGGTTTTAAAAGGCGCAGGGCGTGCAGCCCCGTCCAGCCCTGTCTCAGTGCCGGTATAGATCTGCAGGCATGCGCAACAGCGTGCCTGCAGATCGCACGGGGGGCGGGATTTCCGGCTGGCGAGCTTCTCCTACTGGCAGAGAGCCTCCATCAGTCAGAAGCCGCCATTTTGGGTGCTGCCAGACACAGCGGACGCCGCAGACGCCGCTGAGTGTGGAGCAGCGAAACGGGTAGCTCCGCGCAGCGACGGAATAAAGGTAAGCTCCGTTTCCGCGTGGAGCTGCCTGTTTCCCTGCCCGCATGTGAAAAGGGCCTATGACAGTCTAGTGCTGAAATGGCTTATGTTCCCATACTCTCCACATACCATTCCATGCCCTTTCACAGATGAAAACCAGGAACCATGTAGCCAAAAAATGGCAAAAGTTATTCATAAGGAAGAACACAAAAGCTAGGAGACGGAGCAACAGTTCGCTTCCCCCAAGTTAATTGAGTGCAAATGACTTTTTCACTTTGAACTCAGTCTGTCGCAATTGAAGCAAGATGAAGACAAAAGGAAGAAGTGGGGGGAGGAGGACAAAGAAGCTGGGACTTTTAAAAGGAGCTGGAAAATGGGACTGCAGAGGATTAACTGGAGCTCTCCCTGCTGGTAAGTAGGGGCTTCTAAACTGGGGTGGGGTGGGCAAAGTAAGGCCCACAGGTTGCACATAGCCCCCAAAGGCAATTTTTTGTGTGCGTTCCTCACCACTCCAGAGTTGTCTCCTGGCCAAAAAGAAAGGGAGAGTATATTGTCTCCCCTGGAAACCTTCAAGAAAGAAAAATCGACCTTTTGAACACATTGCAACTCCCACAAAAACTAGTATCAGAAGAAACCACACATTCTGCAAAGATACTTTGGCTCCTGGGCTGGCAGAAGGAAAATATGAAAGAAAGAAAATAACAAAAACTGGACTCCTGGACCCTTTCTCCCAAATATTTTGGAAATTTGTAGTCTACGTGGCCCTCAAAGGCAACCCAGTGCAGAACAGCAGGCCCTCAACTTGCCACAGCTATCCTCCTCTGTTTCACCCAGAGCCCCCCGCCAGCGCATGGATAGAGGCAGCAGCCCCTGTGACTGCCGCCATGCTCAGCTGCACTGCACATGCCTCGTCCCTCCTCATGTCTCATGTGTGTCAGCGATTGCAAGGGGATATTGGTGGGAAGAGCTGGAGCCCTGGCATGGAGCAAGTGCAGCCACTGGCCCGTGGGTGGTAAGTCCCCACTTATCTCCAGAAGCTTAGCACATGAGAATGTGTGTGACCCCAAGGGGGGTCTGTGACGGCCGCCCTTGCCAGGCTGGCCCCACAGTTCCAACCCTTTCTGCCCCCTTAATCCTTTCCTGGATTGGGTACTTGGGCCTCAAGGTGACCCCCACTGTGGACCAAGTGGCTTTGCTGTTTTGGTGGGCTCACTGTGTTAAGGCTCTCCACCAAGCTTAATACAAACAGACAGTGGTAAAAATGAACAGAAGTGGTAAAAAGTGGAAGTTTATTAATCCACACGAAAACTTCTTAACCCTCAAAATCAAACTCCTCAAAATCAGAGCCAGTCCTTCCTGCTATCTGACCCTCCTTCCTGCCTCTGCCCCATCAAATTTGCAGACGACACCAAACTGGGAGGGGTTGCTAATACGCCAGAGGACAGGATCAAAAGTCAAAATGACCTGTAGAGATTGGAGAGCTGGGCCAAGACGAACAAAATGAAATTCAACAGAGAGAAATGTAAGGTCCTGCACTTAGGTAGAAAAAATGGAATACAGAAATACAGGATGGGGGACACGTGGCTGGATAGCAATACGTCTGAAAGGGATCTAGGAGTCTTCATAGACCACAAGCTGAACATGAGCCAGCAGTGTGATGCGGCAGCCAAGAAGGCCAATGCAATTCTTGGCTGCATCAATAGGAGTATGGTGTCTAGATCGAGGGAGGTACTGGTACCACTCTACTCTGCTTTGGTTAGACCCCATCTTGAATACTGTGTCCAGTTCTGGGCACCCCAATTCAAGAAGGATATTGACAAGCTGGAGCAAGTCCAGAGGAGGGCGACCAAAATGGTGTGGGGCCTCGAAGCCATGAAGCCCTATGAGGACAGACTTAGAGAGCTGGGGATGTTTAGTCTGCAGAAGAGAAGGTTAAGAGGGGACATGATAGCCATGTTTAAATCTTTGAAGGGATGCCACGTAGAGGAAGGAGAGGGCTTGTTTTCTGCTGCTCCAGAGACCAGGACAAGGAGCAATGGATTCAAGCTGCAGGAAAGGAGATTCCACCTGAACCTCAGGAAGAACTTCCTGGCAGTCAGGGCTGTCCGGCAGTGGAATCTGCTGCCTCTATGGAGTGTGGCTGAGTCTCCTTCCTTGGAGGTTTTTAAGCAGAGGCTGGATGGCCATCTGTCGGGATTGCTTTGAGGGTGTTCCTGCATGGCAGGGGGTTGGACTGGATGGCCCCTGGGGTCTCTCCCAACTCTACATTTCTATGATTCTATCTGTTCTTCTCCTTCTCTGCCTTTGGACCCAGACGAGCCTCAGGTTTTGTAGCATTTCCTCCCTGTAGGCTCCTCCCTTCACAGCATTCCCTGAGCTGTGATTGGCCGCCTTCATCGCGGCCCGCCCAGCTCCTCCCTCTACAAGGACAGACCGGAGAGTTGGGGGCTGCTCCGCGCCAGCGGCGCCCTCCCACCCACCGCCCTGCTCACCTTCAGCCGGGCAAAGCGCTTCTTCCAGGAGGAGACCCCCGACAAGTAGACCTGCTTGAGGGCTTCACGGCTGAGCTGAAAGTCCACCCCCTCGGGGGTGACGGTGAACTGGAAGGCCACCGCCTGGTGGGCTTCTGCCATCTTGGAGGGTCCGCTATCACCTGGAAGCCAGGAAGGACAAGGGAGGGAGGGAGAAAGCCAATCTCAGGACTCTTCCTCAGCCCTGGGACTCAAAAAATCAAAATATAATTAAACCACAAATAGAATTAAAATTAAACCATCAGTAGAGCCGGGGGTTTGTCCTATAGATCCTGTTGTATTACTACTATTAGCATTAATGCAATTCTTCTTATTACAGTTGTTACGTGCCTCCAAGTTATTTCTTGACCTATGGATACCCTATCACAGGGTCTTTTGAGGCTGAGAGTGCGTGATGCCCCCAAAGTCACCCAGTGGGTTTCTGTGGCTGAGTGGGGACTCTTCAGGGTCGTAATTCAACATTCAGACCATGACATCATGCTGGATCTAATCCCCCCACCTTATCTATGGGGGGGTACATTACAGACCCCCAGTGGATGCATGAAACCCTTTATACAGAATTTTTTTTCCCTATGCATACACTCCTATGACGACGTTTGTGTGGTTTGGGGGCATTTTAAACGAAAGATAAAATCCTAGAATCCCAGAGTTGAAAGAAATCCCGGGGACTGTCCAGTCCTTCCCACTTCTGCTAGGCAGGAAGACACAATCCAAGCCCTCCCTTTGACAGATGGCCACCCAGCCTTTGTCACAAGTGCTGTGACACGGGCCATTTCCGCACGAGTCTGTTATAGCACGATGATTCCACTTTCAACCTCCTATGGAATCCTGGAGTTTGCAGTTTGCAGCCCCTCCCTGAACTGCAAACCCCAGGATTCCATAGGAGGTTGAAAGTGGAATCATTGCGCTATAAGAGACGCGTGCGGAAATGGCCATGGTGACAGCCAATCTGATAACCAAGACGGCTACTAAGCGACTGACCGCCAGGTAGCCTACGCAGCGTGGATATGCTGGACTAAGGGATGATCCGTGTCCCCGGGCAGGATGGGCTGTTACATGTGAGATTTCATCACACTACTCAGAATGGTGTGCAATTATTTATTTCTGGAATTTTCCATTTAATATATTCTGACCATGGCTGACTGAAACTGCTGGTAAGCGGGGACTATGCATTGTTTTCTACCTAATAAAAAGCCATGTTTTTCCTTTATGCAGAAATGAGGGCAGTGAGAGCACCACCTGAATCTGCAAAGGGAGAGCAGTTCAGAACCAAGGTACCGTGGCCAAGATGCCCTCCTCTCACAGTGTCTAATAGTAGTAATGCTATCTCCTGAAGGCTCGAGGCAGGGTACAGAATATAGAACTAAAAAATCATAATTAAAATACACTAAAACACAGATTAATACAAATACACTATGAATAAAATGTAGCATGATTAAAAAGTACAATTAAAAGTACAGTTACAAGTGCAATTAAAAACACACATGAAAAATAGACTGGGTAGGTCCGTCAGAAGACATAAGTCATCCAATTTCATATCTGGGTGTGTAGTTCCAGGCCTCTCTGAGGTTCTTTTGGTGCCATATATATGATCGCTAGCAGATAAACTTTATTGGTGGCCAACGATGCATCAAATGATGCACAACAGCAGAGCTGCCTCCCAGCCATTTGGCTGATGGGGTCTGGCATCCCCTCATAGCTGATGGAAGAATCAGACCCCCCAAAAGTTCCTCCCAGACTTATCCCTGGCCATTTCCACACTAGACTGTTATAGTGCTACTATTCCACTTTCAACTTCCTATGGAATCCTGGAGTTTGCAGCCAGCCCCTCCCAAAACTGCAAACCCCAGGATTCCATAGGAGGTTGAAAGTGGAATCATAGTGCTATAACAGTTTGGTGTGGAAATGGCCTCTGGCTGGCCATGAAATCCCCCATTACTGGCTCCACCCCGGCTGGGGTGCACACAGAAGACGGAAGATGGAGCCCTGAGAGTCACGCAGGGCAGAGGCAAACAAAGAAACTTAAAACCAAAATACACAAGCGTGACTCACCGTCTCCCTGCCTGCAGCCATAAGAACTCTGCAAGCAGCGTGGAAAATTCACTCCCCTCAACATATCCCTCATATCTCCGTTTTCTTATCTCTTCCCAGCCACAAACGGCCAGGCTCACGCAGAAGTTCTCCGCAAGGTCACCAAGGACAAGCTATCTCTTTTGTGCCAATTGAGAGCAATTCAGGTTTGGCCATGATGCTAGCAAAGGACTCTAAAACCCAGTTGCCTGGCAGGAGAGGACAAGACTTTCCACCCTCGGATCTTTGGCTCGGGCATCAAGTAGGACCAGTTCCAAACACTGACACATATGACTGCGGTATCTTCTGCATCCCACAGGCACCCTCCGTTTATCTGATGGGTTAGGGGCCAGAGCATGGCCGGAGAGCAGAATTGGTTGAAAAATGGAACCCAGTCTTTCATCAGTTCTTTTCTTGCCTTCTTCCTGGAGGGAACATGAGAGAATCATGGAGGCTCACCAAGCAAGCCCCCATAATTCTCTCATGTTCCCTCCAGGAAGAAGGCAAGAGGAGAAGAACTGATGAAAGAGCAATACCGTATCCAAAGAACAGTACATGTCTATAATTTGCAAGGGTTGAAAAAGCAGAATGCTGAAAACCATATCATCAAAAAGCAGGAGACGTCTGTATGACCACCTACAAACCATGCTATAGCAGGAACACGCAACTGCATCTTGCATGGAAAGAATTCTTGGAGAGGCCTGGAGCAACAGCATCCGGTTCTGGAATAAGACGGGGGACAGACAGGGGCAGGAGGCCTCAGTCCTCAGGCAGATTTATCTAGGGAGCAGCCTTCCTTCAAATACCAAGGTTGCAAGTCATTTAGGGCCCTGAACATCCTCACCAACACCCTGAATCCGGACTGAAGCCATTTCCACACTAGACTGTTAATAGCGCTATGATTCCATTTGCAACCTCCTATGGAATCCTGGGGTTTGCAGTTTCGGGAGGGGCTGGCCGGATGTCCTTTGAGGTCTCTTCCAACTCTATAGAGGCTGGCCCCTCCCGAAACTGCAAACCCCAGGATTCCATAGGAGGTTGAAAGTGGGATCATAGCGCTATAACAGTCTAGTGCGGAAATGGCCTCAAAGTCACTACTTATTCCCATTACCAACAAACATTTAACATAATAGCTGTGGCACCTCTTTGAGAGCTAAGAGCAAGAACACCATGAAGAAAGATACTAGTTATTTTAATGGAGATTTGTTTGTTGTTTTTAATAGGTATTTCAATGTTCTTTTAATTACTACTGTTTATTCAATGTGTGTTTTAACATTTATATGTTACAGTTTTAACTATGTTTTCTTTTCAAACTATTGTAAGCTGCTTCGAGTCCTTTTGAGGAGAAAGGCAGGATATAAAGATAAAAAATAATAGTAATATTAATAATAACAATACTGTTTGTTCAGTCTTGGAAACAGACTGAAGGAGGATGGAAGGATGGATTGTTAAGGTTGCCAAGTTGGCCCGAATTGCCAAACTCACATGGGTTTAAAAAGACAAGTCAGTTGAAGGTTTGGTTGGGTTTTTTTTGGAAAGACTGGAAACTGTTTATGGACCTGATGGAGCGCAATGAAGAAATCTGTAAAATATGCCTGTTGAGCATAATGGGTCTTGTAGAATAGTATCTTTTACTAAACTTATTTTTTTATTTTCTCTCTATGCCACCTCGCTCTTGGCACAGGCCCGAAGGCATCTTGCAAAAACAAATGAAAACAAAACACAGCTCAGAAGCAATTATTTAAACAAGATAGCCCTAAAAGCCTTCCGGCAAAGAGCTCTGTTTCTAAAAAGAGCACTACTTGAAACAACCTGAAGGCCTTTAAATCATAACAGGGAGGACAAAAGCCCAGCACCCTCGCCCTGGCGTACCCTTCTTCAGCAACGGTTGAGAGCCAAAGGCTGCTGGTCCAAAGAAAAACGGTCTTTGCAGGGGGAGAACAGAGAGGGGACCCAGCTTTGCCTCCTGTGGAAGGGAGTTCCACAGCCTCCTGGGAGCAGCCACCAAGGCAGCCCTGTTCCTACCAGCTAAAAGGCTGTGATGGTTTCCTCTGCTGCAGACCCCCTCCTATGTGGGCTGAAGGTTATCCTTTGACAGTGTTCTTCTCTCTCTCTCTCTCTGTCAGTTTTTAGTGCCAAAGAATGCTTCGGGGAGGCCCAGACTTGCAGCCAGTTCCAGCTCAGAAAGGGGTGTGAGTGTGTGTCCGTGGGCACAGGCTGGACCTACACAGAGCTCACCTCCTTGGCCTCTTCAGAGCAAGGGAAGGTCTCCTGGGAGTCTCCCCATCCGCCTTTCAACTGCCATAGAATCCCAGGCGCTGGGGGCCATTTAAAGGGACGGAGGTCTAAGCACAAGCCCAGCCGAGGTGGGGTGTTCCCCCGCCGGTCCCTTCTGGAGAAGAACCTGGGGCGCAGTCCTTACACTCAGTCAGGCCACGGGTCAAGCTCACCCAGTATGGTCAGCTCTGACCAGCAGCCGTAGCTGGCCGAGGCTTCCTGCAGGATCCTTTTCTGCCCCTCTTGGGAGATGCCACTGGGGATCGGTCCTGAGGCTGTGGAGTCAGAACTACCTCCATACTGAATTATTGATAAAGAACCAGATAGCAAGTACGGATTGCTTCTTAAATACATGGTAACGGTTGCGAGCATGCCCAAACCTGGGCCATTTCCACACTAGACTGTTATAGCGCGATGATTCCACTTTCAACCTCCTATGGAATCCTGGGGTTTGCAATTTCAGGAGGGGCCGGCTGGAAACTGCAAACCCCAGGATTCCATAGGAAGTTGAAAGTGGAATCATAGCGCTATAACAGTCTGGTGCAGAAATGGCCCTGGAAGCAGGCTCAAGCGCCAACAACAGAAGAGTGGGTTGAGACAGTCACGGATCTTGCCCAAGTTGCAAAACTGACACAGATTTTAAAAGACACATCAGTCAGAGATTTTCTGAAAGACTGGAAACTTCTAATGGATTTTTTGGAAAAATAAGAAATCTAATGATGAAATAATCTGTGATTATGATTATCAGCAATTATAGTATGCTGAAGGTAGATCTGTAACAGTAGAATATGACATGGGATTTTAACTGAATATTTTTTTTTTCATTACAGTTTGTGTGGGAGATCCAAGTTTTTGGTCTTTTATTTAGTTAGTGTAGGCAAGATGTGTTCACTGTAACAGATGAGTCTTTTAGTAGCGGTTTTTGTTATTACACCTTAGTTTTTAGTTTAGTTCAATTTACCATAGTGCAATTTTAATTCCAGTTATACATGTATATTGTTTATGGATAGTTTGTTTCCTTTTCTCTTGTTTTTTTTTTCCTTTCTCTGATTGTGGATTAGTTTGTTTGTATCTCCTACTAAAATTTATAAATACGAAGTCTGGGGGGAAAAGGCGAGTGAGCAAGCACTTTCTTATACTGAGTCAGACACAACAGCCCATCTACCCCAGCAATGCCAGCTCTGACTGGCAGCTACACCAACCGCATTCCCGAGCCCTACCTGGAGAGGCCGCGGAGGACGGAGCCTGGAAGCCTCTGCCCTTCTTTGGATTCAGACCCCGAGGCGTCCAGCCAGCTCAGTGTCACTCACTCTGAGTGGCAGCTTTCCCTTAGCCCTACCTGGAGATTCTTGGGGTTCCCTCCTTCTGATCTCTGGTCCAAGGACCAACCCGCCCAGACCCTGCTGAGCTCCCAAAACAAGAGGAGGTTAGGAAAGAGACAATGAGAGGGGTCAGTCTGTGGCTGTGCCTGGGTCTCCAGGCCCCACTTAGCTCAGTGCTGCCAACTTCCTGAGGGTCAGGGCTGTCCGGTAGTGGAATCTGCTGCCGCCTCCATGGAGTGTGGTGGAGTCTCCTCCTTCTTTGGAGGTTTTTAAGCAGAGGCTGGATGGCCATCTGTTGGGAATGCTTTGATGGGTGTTCCTGCATAGCAGGGGGTTGGACTCGATGGCCCCTGGAGTCTCTTCCAACTCTATGATTCTATGATCTCTTACTGGCTGCAGAAAGAGCGACTGCTGTCCAGGCTTCCTGGCTGGATATCCCTTCCTGGCTGCCCCTGGAGATGCCCAAGAGGATCCAGCCTGGGAACTTCTTCTCCAGGGGAACCCAGGAAGGTGCCCTGATGCTGGGCCAGACACTCAGGGATGGGTCCACCTGGGCAGTACTGCCCACTCTGACTGGCAGCAGCGGCTTTCTCCAGCTTTTCAGCCCAGCATTTACTCTGCTGGGTTTCCTTGGAGAGATCCCTGATGGCCCTTCCTGGTGGTCTCCCATCCCAGTACCAACTACATCCTTTGTTGTTTAGCTTCCAAAATTAAAAGACAGAAGGGGTGTTGTTCATTGTCGTTTCCTGTCATGAAGAGGAAGGGGCAGGAATGTTCTCTGCTGCCCCAGAAGGAAGGACCGGGTCTCATGGTTTGAAGTAACAGGAGGGTAGATTTCAACTGAACATTAGAAGGAACTTCTTGATGGAAAGACTGGTTTGACAATGGAACAAAATGCATAAAGCGGCAGTGGAGTGTCCTTTGCTGCATGTCTTCAAAAAGAGTTTGGACAGTTACCAGCTGAGGAGCTTTAGCTTCAGCACTGAGCAGGGGGTTGGACCTGATGGCCTCTAGGGGACCTCTTCCAACTCTATGATTCTAAAAGCGTGATTGGAGTAAGCAGGACAGCTGGCCCTCCATATCCACAGATTCTGTATCCATGGATTCAACCCACCACAGCTTGAAAATATTAAAAAAAAATCCAAAAAGGAAACTTTGATTTTGCCATTTTATATAAGGAATGCCATTTTGCTGCATCATTGTGCATAATGGGACGAGCACCCATGAATCCACGGGGGAGAGGTCTTGGAACCAAACCCTGGCCAATACCAAGGGCCCACGGTAATCTTCTTGGGAAAACAGGTATTGTGAACAAACCAGCTCTCCAGCTGGGCTCCATCACCCTCCAGCCACTTGGTGCCCAATGCCCATGTTTCTCTCTCCTCCTCCTCCTCCTTCTGCTGCTGCTGTTGGCACCAGGGCTCACAGCTGACTTGGGAAGTTTGTTTCCATCACGTGGGTCTGGCTTGGTGCCCAGTGGGAGAGGTCATAGCAGCGGCACCGACCCCAAACCCTGCCTCCCCTCGGACAAGAAATTGGGCAGCAAAGCTACTGTCGCTGCCGGCACAGTGCCCTCGGCACGTAAAGAAAAGTCCTTGGGCTGCAGAGAGCTCCTTGCCCACTTGGCCAGAAAGACCCCCTCCTCCTCCTGGCCATTGGGGTGGACAATCTGGGGTGGCCCAAAAGCAGATGGTGGAAAAGACAGCATCCCCCCTTACCCCCGGCCTCTCCTCTGTTGGAGGATTTCAAGCAAAAGCTGGTCAGGGATGCTCTAGCTGTGCATCCATGTATTTGTCTGTTTACTGAGTTCATATTCCAGCTGCCTCCTAAAAGTGAGGCCCAAGGCAGCTTGGAAGAGAGGTTAAAACAAAACAAGCTTACAGTACCCAAGTATTTTAAAAAAATTAAATAAAAACCTATCAAAAGGATAAATTTAAAGGCATTTAAGCCAGCACTCCTTAGTTAACAGGTCTTCCACAAAGGCCGAATAACACTCAAATTGCTGTTTAAATGAAGAGGTCTTTGCTCACCAGCAAAAGGAGAGCCAAGAGGGGGTCCAAGGGAATTCTACAGCCTGGGAGGAGCCACTGAGAAGGCCCTCGGCTGTGTCCTCACCAGATGTGCCTCTGGCATGGGGGGGGTGGACTGGATGGCCCATGGGTGCCTCCCCTGCTCAACACTTTGGGGACTCATTATTTCTAATTGTCACCCAGGCTCATCCCACCTCCCTGTGCTTTGCTCAGGCAAACACCTTTGATGTGTTGACTGGAGGGAATTGTTCCTTATCTCGAAAGAGAGAGTCTGTTGATCGGGGCCCACGGAAGGGGACAAAGCTAAGCTAAAGAGGGGGAAAGGGGAGCAGACCGATGTGGCTCCTTGCCTGCTGATCAGGTGCGCATGAGCAACCAGGAGGACAGGAAGAGGTGCCGCAGTGAGTCAGGCACAGAAACAGTGCCTTGAGAGATGGAAAAAACCCTCCAGAATTATTTTCCCCAGATAGGGGAATTTCCTTCATCAGTGAATTTCCTTCATCAGTGAACAGTCCTATTTGGGGGAGAGTTGGGAGTGCAACAGGAGTCTTCCCATGTGGCACTTGCACATATGCACTGACGTACGTATGCACGTACCATATGCACTTACACACACACGCACACACGGCACACTTTTGCACATTTAGAGTGGCATCTCTGTCCAAGCCTCTCACACCTCTTGTTCTTCTAAACAACCACAGATTTCTTGAACACCTTCTGATGTTAATGTGATTACAGTTCCTACGTGAGAAAAAGCGTTCTGTGTGGCTGAAAAGTCTGCTTCAAGTATTGAAAGACCAAGCCTGCAATCCAAGAGCACACTTACCCAAGAGTAAGTCCTACTGATCCAAAAGGGGCTTACTTCTGAGGATACATGTACGGGACGGTGTTGCAAAAGGAAGGCAAAGTCCTCTTGCTTCTTCTGCAAAGTTCCAGATACAAATGGTCTCCTGCAGCAAATAAAACTCCATGATTTGTGGCACTCCTGCAAAATGCTCTGTTGCTGCCCAGTGAGAAGAGCGAGGTGTCGCAAGCATGGACTCTGAACAAAGGCCCAGGTGGGACAAGACAAGTGTGACTTTAACCCACAAAACACCACCCCGCTCCCCTTCATCACCACACTGTGGTTGTGCCTTCAAGTCAGTTCTGACTCACGGCAACTCTAAGGCGCTGGGTTTTCTGGGGCTGAGAGTGTGTCACACGCAGACACAATTTCCCTCTGAGGGTGTGTGTTTGTGAACCCACCCCTGGCAGGGAAGCAGGCTTGGAGGACCGCAGCCCCCCCCCCAAAACAAGCCAGGCCCCTGCCCACTGGGGGGGGTCCCATCATTGCTGCCCACGCGTGGCCTTTGAATTGGGGGGGGGCTGTGTGCCACCTGCTGCTTTGGGAGGCATAAACCTCTCTCCCCACATTTGCTCTCACCTTGGGGAGGGCCAAGGGGACCTCTTATTTCCTTTTTGTCCATAAACCATTTTTATTAGATAAAATCTATCCAGAATAAATGTTAAATAAACAAAAAAAGAAATTGCAAACTACAAAATTTACCCCATTCCAACACACTAACCCCTATAAACATAAAACAGAAGCTATAACTAAAAAAATAGGGGGGAAAAAGATGACTTCCAACTAACTTCCCTGCCGGGGTATCTCTCGCTCTTCAGCTCCACGTCTCTCTTTCTTACACCTGATCTATGCATTTAACTCCCATTGATGAATAAAACCGACAAGCCCCAAATCACTCCTCAATCATTATTTTTCAAAAAGTCCATCAGGGGTCAATCCAGTTCTTCAAAAACCTGCTTAATGATTCTTCTTCCGCGAAAATACTCCGTTTGTCCATTTCGGCCAAAGCATTTTAACTCTCAACGGCCCCCCTCCTTCTTTGGGGGGTCCCGCCCCAGACGGGCAGTGTCCCCCCACCCCTCCTTTCCCAAACCGCCTCCGAGGGAGGAGGAGGAGGAGGAGGAGGAGGGCCGGTGGACCCCTCCCGGGCAGGGCTCCCCCGCCCCCTCCGCCCCCTCCCCTCGCGCCCTGCTTGGCCGGGGAAGGGGAGGGGGGGGGTGGGCGACGGGCGCCCCTCCTCCCCGACGGACACGGGGGCACAGGGGAGGGGAGGGGCAGGGGTGGGGGGAGGAAAGTCACGGACCCTCGACTCCCCCCCCCCGTGATTCTCCCCGAAGAGAGGGAGGGGGTTGGATTGGGAGACCAGCCGGAGGGCGCTCCGGGCGCTCTGTACTCGCGCAGGGGCGCCCTTGGCTGAGCGTCCCCTAAGGTCAATGCCCCTCCCCCGCCTTTAAAAGGGTCCTGGAGGGAGGCGCGGAGCACCCACCTCGCGGGGGAAGGGGGCCATCCCAGGGCCGCCCCCCGCTGCGACCAGTTGCGGGGCGGCGGCGGCGGAGGAGCAGAAGGGGCGTTCCGCAGCCCCCCAAAATCCCCGCGCCCCCCTCCCCGGGGAACGCAAAGGGTCGGGCGGCGCGTTGGCCCAGAACGGCGGGGGCGGCTGGGGAGAGGGAGGGCGCCCTACCTGCGCGGCGGGGGGGCGGGGCGGGGGCGCGGGGGTCTCCTCGCTCCTGCCCGGGGCGCTCGGCTCCGGCCTTCCCGGGGGACGGGGCGCGGGGACGGCGGGCTCCGGGCGGGCGCCCCCTCCGCGACCGTAACCGGATCCCTCGGCGGCGGCCGCCCGACTGGGAAGCGAAGGGCCAGCCCCGGGAGGGGGTGGTCGGGAGGCACGTCGGGGCAGCGGGAGGGCCGGCGCGGCGGCGCACGGACACGCGCCCGCGGACACGCGCCCCCGCCGGCGGGGAGGGGCCCCGGGGGGCCGCTCGCACCCCCTTCTCAGCGCGGGGAGGGCGCTCCTGCCCGGGGGCCCAAACGACCCCCGGGGCCCCTTCCCGCCCTCGGACGCGCGGAGTCCGCGGCTTCTTCCCCCGGCCGTCGGGGCCCGGAGCTCGTCCTGGCCGAAGCGGCCGAGAGTCCGGGGCCCCCTGCTCTGCCGTGTCGGTGGTACCCGGGAAGGAAGGGGGTGGGGGCCGAGGGGGCGCCCCTCGAGGGAGCGGGAGCCCACGGAGCCAAGCGCACGCACTGACGCGCGCGCACAGAGAGGCGCCTCGGGGGTCCCCGCAGAGCCGGAGCGTCCCCGCTCCCCTGGGGGCGAGGGGGCCCTGCCCGGGCGGGAGGAGGGCAAGCGCCCCCCGGGCTCCCACCGCGCCCCCTCCGCGGCCGCTTCCCTGGCCCGACCCGGCGGCCTCGCCCCCTCGGGACGCTGCTCGGGGTCAGCCCAGGGTGGGCGTCAGGGAGCCCCACGGACCTTGCCAGGACCGCACCTCCCAGCGCTCGGCACCATCCTCATCGCCATGCGTTGGCCTTGCGGGAACGTGCGGTCCAGCCGCATCTGGAGGGATGCGGAGTCTCTGCCTTCGAACTCCTGGACTCTGAGAAGCCGCCCAGGAGATGGACAAGCTGGAGCGTGTCCGGAGGAGGGTGGCCCAAAGGGCAGAAGGCCTGGAGACCAGGAAGCCCCCTGAGAAGTGGCCGAGGAAGCTCCAGGGTGGGTTCAGCCTGGAGAGGAGGAGGGGAAGGGGGACACGAGAGCCAAAAATGTGAAGGGATGTCATTTGGAGGATGGAGCAAGCTTGTTTGCTGTTGCTCCAGAGACTAGGACGCGATGGAGCTATGGCGTCAAACTTCAGGAAAAGAGATTCCACCTAAAACTGAGGCAGAACCTCCCGGTGCTCAGAGCAGCTGGAGAGTGGAATCTGTTGCTGCCTCCATGGAGTGTAGTGGAGTCTCCTTCCTTGGAGGTTTTTAAGCAGAGGCTTGATGGCCATCTGTTGGGATTGCTTTGAGGGTGTTCCTGCATGGCAGGGGGTTGGACTGGATGGCCCCTGGGGTCTCTTCCAACTCTACATTTCTATGATTCTATGATGAATGGTGTGTGGGGGAGTCTCCTCCTCCTTTGGAGGTTCTCAGACAAAGGCTGGAGGGCCACCCGTCCAAGGGAGGGCTTGGACAGTGTCTTCCTGCCTGGCAGAATGAGGTTGGGCTGGACGGCCCCGGGGGTCTCTCCCAGCCCCAGGAGTCTAGATTCCTAAGCCCCGTGTCTTCTGGGCTCTTGTGAGCATGAAGGTCAGCCGCCACAAGGTGAGCCCTGATTTCCTTTGAAAATTTCTCTCCACCTTCTGTTTCAGGTGAGGAACAGAGAGAAGCTTCTGACGGCACCCTGGCACCCTGACTCTCTCCTTGGAGGGCTGTGCTGAGCATCCCGCGGGCATTGTCTCACAGCCTTCCGAGTGGCCTGTCCCTTCACGTGGGGCTGTCTCCTTTGCGTGGCGGGTGACCTTCCAACAGCAGTAGCAGATTAGCCTGGCCCAGGGTTGGCTCCTGCCCTTGCAGCCCAGTGCCTGAGCCGGCCCTGAGCAAATGGGAAGCAGCCACCCCTAAGGACATTTGGAGGAGATGCCGGGTTCTCCCTGTGCCAGGCTGAGCTCTTCCTCTTGCCCGTCACTGCTGGGCTGGGCTTATGTTCAAACAGGTGGGAGAGCAGAGCTTTATTGTGACTACTGAACGAAAGGGTGGTGACCAAGAGGCCTTGTTTCATTCTCTTAGAGAACCCGAGAAGAGCTGGTAGAGACCCCCCTCAGGGCCGCCCAGTCCAGCCCCCTTCTGCCCTGCAGGAAGACACCATGCAAGCCCTCCCTTGGACAGGGGGCCACCCAGCCTCTCCTTAAGAACCTCCAAAGAAGGAAGGAGACTCCGCCTGACTCCAGGCCCTGCATTCCACTGTCAAAATGGCTCCTGCCCTGAGTAAGTTCTTCCTCATATTTAGGTGGAATTTCTTTTCCTGACATTTGAAGCCATTGCTCCATATCCTAGTCTCTGGAGCAGCAGAAAACAAGCTTGTCACATCCTACTTATGACATCCCTTCAAATATCGAAACGTGACTGTCATGTCACCTTCTAACGGTTCTCTTCTCCAGGCTAAATATCCCCAGGTCCTTGTGGGACTCCAAGGTTTCCAGGCCTTTTTGTGATTTCTAGGTGTTCTTGGGGCACCAAGAACAACCAGCTGGTTTCTGATTTGTTTATTTGAAGGTTTGATGTTTGCCGCACCC
The DNA here is from genome assembly GCA_948474755.1 of Ctenosaura bakeri. NCBI lineage: Eukaryota > Metazoa > Chordata > Lepidosauria > Squamata > Iguanidae > Ctenosaura > Ctenosaura bakeri. Next base: position 69,185 of record CAOLHI010004990.1, on the reverse strand, counting down.
TGAGTGTTGGACTAGGACTTTCTGGGAGACCAGAGTTCAAATCCCTTCTGCTCAGCCATAGAAGTTCCCAGGCTGACCTTAGGTAAGTCACACTTTCTCAGCCTCAGGGGAAGACAATCCTAGCAAGGCTCCTCTGAAGAAAACTGGCTGAGAAAACTCTAGAGAGGGTCACCATATTGGAGACAGTGCGGTGTAATGGTTTGAGTGTTGAACAAGGGATCCTCTGGGAGATCAGAGTTTGAATCCCTGCTTAGACCATCCCTGTGTGCCTTTGAGCAAGTCACACTCTCTCAGCCTCAGAGAATGGTAATGGTGGTAAATCTCTTCTGAAGAAACCTTGCCAAGAAAACCTTATTAGAGATTGGCCACAATTTATAGTGGAACTGAAGGTTCATAGAGCTGCCTGGTGTCAGGGTTTGAGTTTTGGAGAAGGATTCTGAGGGTCCAGACTGAAGGCAGAGGTTGAGCAAACGGGAGCTCCTGTCCCAAGTCAGGAAAATTCTAACTCACTGCACAGTATACACTTTGTGGTTGCGTGCCTTCAAGCTGTCCCTAAGCTGAACCTATTTTGTGGTTTTCTTGCAAGATTTGTTCAGAAGGGGGTTGTCTTTGCCTTCCCCTGAGGCTGAGAGAGTGTGACTCGCCCAAGGTCACCCAGTAGGTTTCTATGGCTGGGCAGACGGGATTTGAACTCTGGACTCCCAAAGTCCTAGACTGCTACACCGGGCTGGCCCACAGGACACACATACATGTTCAGCATGCGTCATCTCCCGCCTTGCAAACTGTATGTGCCCTTAACAGCTTCTAATTCTGAAAAAAAACTTTACAGGAGAAACTTTAAGTGAGGTTTGAAGCTCTGGGGTTTGGCAATGCGAGCAGAGCGTTGCTGTGCAGGAAAGACCATTTCAACGCCTTACATAAAATTGTGATTTAAGGTGGAATGTGTAGCTCTCATTAAGTCATTATTACAACATTGACTCTTCAATAGAAATGTAGTTACTTAGCCTTCAAATAATCACCAGAGCTACTGTTAGCTCTTAAAGTGTGTATACGTTTGGCAGTGGGGGGGGACCCCTGTATATCTGCTGTGAATGTGTCTATGAGTCAGGACAGGTGCAAATACTACAGTTCTGGAGGAAAAGGGACGCTTTGGGCAGATGGGGTTGGATCAGATTCCCCCCCCCTCCATGCTCTGAGGACCGGGATCTGCTCTCCACCTGCCTTTGCACCCACTTTACTTTTTAAAAAACAAAAGGCCATTTCCGCACTAGCCTGTTACAGCGCGATGATTCCACTTTCAACATCCTCTGGAATCCTGGGGCCGGCCGGCCCCTCCCAAAACTGCAAACCCCAGGATTCCATAGGACGTTGAAAGTGGAATCATCGCACTATAACAGGCTAGTGCAGAAATACCCCAAAACTACAAAGGTCAGGAAGGTTGTGAACTGCATGGACCCTGCATGCAGAACAGAGTGGCCAGTCCTTTGGGCTGGGAACATGGTGTGCGTGCGTGCGTGTACATGTGCGCTATGCATGGCATGCAAAGGAAGCACGGAGGGCTGGCAGGAGGCAGCGCCGGTTCCCCCGGAGAGGGAGAGCGGTGGCAGCTGCTGAGCTCTTTCACAAGCCTCACTGCCTTAAATAGAGCCCTGTATCTGGGTGAAAGGGCAGCGGCAGCGTCCGGGTTGTCGTGGAACAGAGCTGCCAAGCAAAATAAGGAAGAAGGCTCCTGTCCCTTTAATGCCGGTGTAGAAGAGGAAATTTCCATAGAAGCACTGGCAGAACAAGAAGCACAACCACTAAAAGGAGAGGAGCCCTGCTCCTTACTTCAGTTGGCAACCACGTAGCCCAGAGACATGCTGCTGATCTGGTGAGAGAGAGAGAGAGGGAGGGAGGGAGGGAGGAGGTTCAGCTGGCCATAGAGGAAGGGAGATGCCTGGCCCAGGTCTAGAGTTTGGAAGAGTCACTACAGCTCCCAGAATCCCCAGACAGTAGGGTCAGCAGCTATCTTAATCATAGTATCCCAGAGGGCCACCCAGTCCACTCCTGCTGTGCCATGCAGGAAGATGGTACCAACACCTCCCTTTGATGGAAGTCCATGCAGCCTCTCTGTCCGTATGTGCCTAACCAGCCCCCTTTTCCTCCTCATCCTTTGTCTAGCTGGAAGGCTTTTTAGAAGCATCAGTGCTGGGAGGATGGAGAAAGACAGACTTTCCGTGTTGGGCTGCAGCAGCCTGTCCGCAGTAAGCAATGGGATAAGCCTGGAATTCTGCTCCTGCCCCTTCTGCCGGGGCTCTCGGTGCCTGCAAAGGGCGTCCGCCTCCAGAATCCCTCGCGGAGGATGCAGGAACAGCAACACGGAGAGAAGAGGGGAAAGCAGGTTAGTCCCTCACCGTAACCAAAGAAAACGCCCTATAGGTCTAGAAGTTTGGCCACCAACATGGAAGTCATAAGAGAAGTGGAAGTTCGTGAAATAAAAAGTTGCCCCTGGATGCATCTTGGAAGAAATCTTCAAGGGGTCCCTGGAAGGTTCAAAATGTGTCTTCCCTGATCTGGCTGTTTCATTCCACAGAGGCATATTGTCCATTTTGAATAAAAAAAATTGCAGAATCACATTGAGCTGCTGTTTCTTTTTCTTTTCTTTTCTTTTGATGTAGGACCCTCTCCCCATTCTTTTCATGTTATTTCTGCCCATAGTCCCAAATTTTCTGTTAAAGAAGGAATGCCCATCAACGCATCAGCTTTATTAAATGACAGTTATCTGGACGGACACAGAGACAAACAGTCTCACATTTTGGGGGCTTTATCACACGAGGCAGGAAAATCACAATTGCACCAGGATAACAGTGTCCTTGGCTGAGACTTAGCACCCAAACTCATCCCTTTTCTGTTGTTCTCCCAGTGGGAGACTATTTGGAAAGCACCCTATAGGTTATTAATGGAGTTTCTTGGAGCTTATTACATGAGGCAGGTAAATGGCAATTACAGCAGGATAATACAGTCTTTGGCTAGGAGGTTACTCCTGTTCTCCCTGTAGGTGAAAAATCTGTCAAGGACTTTTTTTGTGAAAGAAACGCTTTCCAGATGGTCTCCCACTGGGAGAACAGGAGAAAAGGAATGATATCATGTAGTAAATCCCAGCCAAAGACCCTACTGTTCCTGCTGTGTGCCTTCAATCCCTCAGTGGTGCCCATTGTCAAAGAAATGCTTTCCAAACGGTCTCCCACTGGGAGAACGGCAGAAGAGGAATCAATTCATGTGGTCAGTCCCAGCCCAAGAGGCTACTACCCTGCTGCAATTGCAATTTACCTGTCTCCTGCGATAAAACCCTTAAGTTTGATAGAATAAAGCCTTTATACAGCAGCACATGTGTGTGCATGCACACACACAACAAGGAGTGGTGAATGGCAGCTTGGGGTCTCACAGACCCCACATCTCTTGCTCTTCTGTTGCTTCCCCGCCAGGGTCAGTCAGAGGGAAATGGAGCAGGACGAAGGCCTCGTAGAAGAGGGGGAAGGGGGGCGGAGGCAGTGGGCGGCAGTCAGGCATCTCCAGGTCCACTTCCAGAACCGCCCCCAAGTCCGGGGAGGCCATGTAGAGCACCCCGTCCAGAGCCAGGCCCTGCCCCGCCAGGCTGCACTTGGGCAGGGCACGGGCCGGCCCCCACTGCCGGTGGCTCAGGCTGAAGGAGGTGACCACGTTGTCCTGCGCGTTGCCCCCACCACGTAGAGGGGGTCCGTGCCACCCAGGAAGTACAGCCCTGGCAGGTCAGCATCTGCACGTGTCAGGGTGGGCAGGAGCTCCTGCCAAGTATCTGCAAGGAGAAAACAGGGCAAGTGAGAGTCCATCCCGCGTAACACACACAGCTGGTCTGTCATCCTTTTGCCCTGCCCTGGGCTCCACTTTCACCCCAAATGTGCAACAAATGTGCATTCTAGAGTCTTAGTAGACCACAAGCTGAACATGAGTCAACATGTATTGCAGCAACTAAAAAGGCCAATGCAATTCTAGGCTGTGTCAATAGGACTGCAGTGTGTAGGTCAAGGGAAGAAACAGTACCACTCTCTCCTGCTTTGGTCAGACCCCACCTGGAATCCTATGTCCAGTTCTGGGCCCCATAGTTCAGGAAAGTTATTGACAAGCTGGAATGTGTCCAGAGGAGGGTGACCAAAATGGTGAAAGGTCTGGAAACCACGAAGCCCTCTGAGAAGAGGCTTAGGGAACTGGGTAAGTTTAGCCTGACAAAAAAGAAGGTTAAGAGGTGAAATGATAGCCATGTTTAAACGCTTAAAGGGATGTCATGTTGAAGATGGAGCAAGCTTCTTTTCTGCTGCTCCAGAGAGCAGGACATGGAAAAATGACTTCAAGCTACAGGAAGAGAGATTCCATCTAAACATTGGGAAGAACTTCCTGAGGGTAAGAGCAGTTTGTGGTGGAGTCTCCTTCATTGGAGGTTTTAAATAGAGGCTGGGGTACCACCTGTCAAAGGGAGTGCTTTGACTGCATGGCCGAATGGGGTTGGACTGGAGGGCCTTTGGGGTCTCTTCCAACTCTAGGGTTCTATGATTCTACAAACTTCCCCGCTTGGGGAAGCCTGATTTCTAAAACATGCTTATATATTTTTTAAATTGTTTTTATCCATGGGACATTACCTCGGGGGCTGTGGGGGGCTGAAAGACCACAGCATCTCCTACAACTGTCTCGATTCAGCAGAGACAGACCGACTTAATCCTCTCCCACTTTTTCAGATGCTTTCAAAACGTCCCAGTTTCGCTCTCCTCCTCTCCCTTTCCCCTTTATCCTCAGCCAACTTCAGTTGCTGCAAAACTGAGTCCCAAGTGCAAATGTTATTTGCTGTTCCCTGGAGGCTCAGGCAAAAGCAAATTGTTGCAGCCTCTCCTAGCTTGTCTGCTCTTGTTAATTAATGCGTTTGTCATTCTAACCACACCCTGGTGTTGCTTGGTGACATGTATTTTGGTTTTCATCTGTGAAATGTCGGTGGCTATGCAAAACACTTGAGTCATTCATCCTGAATCATTCATCCATTCATTTCTAGGCCTTCCATCCATGCTTTACTCCAATCTTCCTGGGACCCACTGTTTCCTTTTCCACACTTTGTAATTATAGCCTTATGATCCCACTTTAAGTGCCGTGTCTGCCTCCTCTGGAATCCTGGGATTTGGAGTTTGGGGAAGCAGTAGATCTCTCTTTTGCAGAGAATTCTAAGCCCCCTGCAAAACTGTACCTCCCAGGACTCCACAGGATGGAGTTTTGTGGGCGGTTAAACTGGAATCATAGTGCCTCAATTGTGTGACGTAAAAGACAGCACTGCCTTTTCTTTTCTTCTCATGGCCAGCTCTTCTTTGGCCGGCCAACTCATCCCCCAGTCCTCCGGCCATGCTGGCTGGGGGATTGTGGGAAGCGTAGTCCAGGAAAGGAATCCTCCCCGAAATTGGTTCTGGCCCCTTCCGCCCGTGTCTCCCCTGGGCCCAACGGTCGAAGGAGAAAGAGCCGCCGTACCTGAAGGGCAGGATGATTTGCCGGTGGCAGGCGCGGTTGCCAACCTCCTTGCCAGAATTTGGCCATATGGCAAAAATCCCCTGCTTTAGGCAGCCACTTGGCTAATGAGTTTTATCTGATATTTTATCTCCTGTGTCTGTTTATGTTGCAAGACGTTTGCTGTTTGGCAATTGTATTTCATAGAATCATAGAAATGTAGAGTTGGAAGAGACCCCAGGGGCCATCCAGTCCAACCCCCTTCTGCCATGCAGGAACACACCCATCAAAGCACTCCCAACAGATGGCCCTCCAGCCTCTGCTCAAAAACCTCCAAGGAAAGAGACTCCACTACACTCCCAGGCAGCAGATTCCACTGCCGGACAGCCCTGACCGTCAGGAGGTTCTCCCTGAGATTCAGGTGGAATCTCCTTTCCTGCAGCTTGAATCCATTGCTCCTTGTCCTGGTCTCTGGAGCAGCAGAAAACAAGCCCTCTCCCTCCTCTACGTGGCATCCCTTCAGATATTTAAACATGGCCATCATGTCCCCTCTTAACCTTCTCTTCTGCAGATTAAACATACCCAGCTCTCTAAGTCTATCCTCATAGGGCTTCATGGCTTCCAGGCCCCTCACCATTTTGGTCACCCTGCAGTTAATCATCCTGAGCGGAGATCAAGTACCAGATGGACGGAATCTACAAGGGTTTTTCTTTTTCTGGCTATAAACTAAACAAACAATACAGGAGGTGTTGCAGCGTGGGTCTAAACTGGTTTCATGTATGAGGCCAATGGAGCTCCCTGGTCCATAGAATCACAGAGCTGGAAGAGACCCCAGGGGCCATCCAGTCCAACCCCCTTCTGCCATGCAGGAAGACACTTCCCCAAGCCCTTCCTTCCACCCAGCCTCTACTTAAAACCCCCCAAAGAAGGAGGACACTCCATTGAAGCAGCAGGAGATTCCACTGCCGGGCAGCTCTGACCGTCAGGAAGCCCGGCTCATCTCTCTCCGTCTCTCCGTCCTAAGCAAGAGGTTTCTGGCTTTCAGTCCAAATCCGTTCTTCCTTGAAAGCTGGTGGCTGCCTTGTGCCAATAAAGACTTTGACTAGACATCGACTACAAAATAATTAATTATCACATAAGATCTTCTGTCATGCCTATTTGCTAAATGCTGCTTGTTTTGGCTGGTAAAATTGTTTTACACACATAACATAAATAGATAGGTAATACTTGAAATTTAGTTTTTTAAAGAAAGTTTGTTCTGGGTGTGTTGGGAAAGAATTCTGACTGTTTCTGCTGAAGCTACTCTGTGCCCTACACTTGATTAATCAAGCATAAAGGATAATTGGGTTCTTTGTTCATACATGCTTTTTAAGTAAGGAAAACAACTAATATAGGCAATGCATCACTGTATGGAAGACTGTTTCCCTCTTAGCATCCAGCCGGCAATCGTCTGCCCCCCCCAACAACAAAAAAAGAGTTTTCACACAACTATGCAAGACTATCAAGGAGGGGAGCAGTCTAGCCTCTCTAGGGCCATTTCTGCACTGGACTGTTATAGCGCAATGATTCCACTTGCAACCTCCTATGGAATCCTGGGGTTTGCAGTTCCGGGAGGGGCCGGCCGGCCCCTCCCGGAACTGCAAACCCCAGGATTCCATAGGAGGTTGCAAGTGGAATCATTGCACTATAACAGTCCAGTGCAGAAATGGCCTAGGAAGGGAGTTCCTGGCAGCAACCACCATGAAGGCCCTGCCTCCTCTGTTCCCACCAGACGGGACCTGTGAGGTGGTGGGATGGAGAGAAGAAGGGACTCCGCAGATGACCACATGTGTAGATATGGCTTGTCGATGTAGAGTGGATCGAAGCCATGCAGGGCTTCGTAGGTCACAACCAGGACTTTCAGTCATGCCCAGAAACAGACCGGCAGCCAGTGGAGTGCTGTTGCAACAAGGGAATTGTGTGCTTCCTGTAGCCCTTGGCCCCCACTTAGCAATCGGGCTGCAGCTCTTTGGGCCAAATGAAGTTTGAAAGATGATGAAACTAACTCTGGGCAAAGCCATTCCACTAGAATTCTCAAAACGGAAGAGATCCCAAGGGCCATCCAGTCCAGCCCCATTCTGCCTCCCTCCCTTTGACAGATGGCCATCCAGCCTCTGCTTAAAAACCTCCAAAGAAGAAGACAATTTCACCACACTCCATTGAGGCAGCAGCGGATTCCACTGCCAAACTGCTCTTACAACCAGGAAGTTCTTCCTAAGGTTTAGGTGGAATCTCTTTTCCTGAAGTTTGAATCCATTGCTCCAAGTCCTAGTCCATGGAGCAGCAGAACACAAGCTTGCTCCATCCTCCATAGGACATCTCTTTAAATATTTAAACATGGCAATCATGTCACCTCTTAAACTTCTCTACACACATCCAGTTTTAGTCCTACTTCCCCCCACCCCCAGCTGATCTATCTGCTGCTTCTCTGCCTGATCCCAAGGCACAGTAAGAGATTGCAAGGACAGGGGTGGAGAGCAAGGCCAAAGTGCATCATAGAACCATAAAGTTGGAAGAGACCCCAGGGGCCATCAAGTCCAACCCCCTGCTATGCAGGAACACCCATCAAAGCACTCCCAACAGATGGCCCTCCAGCCTCTGCTTAAAAACCTCCAAAGAAGGAGGAGACTCCACCACACTCCATGGAGACAGCTGCATATTCCACTGCCGGACAGCCCTGACCGTCAGGAAGTTCTTCCTGAGGTTTAGGTGAAATATCCTTTCCCGCAGCTTGAATCCATTGCTCCTTGTCCTGGTCTCTGGAGCAGCAAAGAACAACTTTGCTCCCTCCTCAACATGACATCCCTTCAAATATTTAAACATGGCTATCATGCAGAAAAGAAAGATGCCCCCAGAAATGCCCAAACCCGGGACCCCCTAGCTGCCTCCCCGACTCCTGCTCACCAGAGGCCACGTCATAGCGGAGCAGGAGCTTCTCTCCGGTGCGCTGGATGCTGCCCAGGGCGTAGATGAAGCCCCCGTGGGCCGTGCAGAGGGGCAGGTCGTGGGACAGGGAGACGGTGAAGGAGAAGTCCCCCATGGGCAGGGAGGAGACGAAGGCCCAGCTGTCCGTCCAGGGGTCGTAGCGCTCCACGGCCTCGTACAAGCGGGTGGTGCTGTCCGGGGACAAAAGAGAGTCCAGGTACCAGCCGCCGATGGCGTAGATGTGCCGCCCCTCGACCACCGTGCTGAAGTGGCGCCGACGCTGCAGGGAAAGCGGAGACAAAGAGCAACGGAGTGGGATCGGAGAAGGAAATGAGCAGGAGATGCAGAAAGAAGTTGGAACCTGTTCAACGGTCGTGCTGAGGCCCTGAGCAGGTCAGACCCCTCGCTCACGCCAGCTGGCGTCCTGTGGGTGCCTGTGGCCGGTTATTGCGTGCCTCCAAGCCGTTTCTGACTCACGGCAACCGTAAGGATAACCCATCATGGGGCTTTCCTGGTCAGATTTCTTCTGAGGGGGTTTGCCTTTGCCTTCCTCTGAGGCTGAGAAAGTGTGGCTCACCCGGGTCACCCAGAGGATTCCCAAAGCTGAGTGAGGATGTGAAGCCTGGTCTCCGGGACGCAAGACTTTGGCTTCGATATGGCAAGCATCTGCTAGAGTTTTCTGGCCAGATCTACTCGGAGGAGGTTTGCCACCAGCACCTTCCTCTACAGCTGAGAGAGTGTCACTGCCCCCTCCCATTCACTTGCCTACTCCCTGGGGGTCTGGAGGGCAGCGCAAACAAATGGCAGGGGAGGCCTGAAGGGGGATGGGAGGGGAAGCTCTTGCTTGGGTGGGGAGTTGTTTGCAGGTTTTACAGTGCTCCAGGGGCCACTGTACAAATAAATATATCAAAGAAATAAACATATTCTGGACTGATAGGGATCTTCCTAGTTCAGGGCTTGTTCTGTACAAAATTTGCATATGATGGCTTTCTGTGCACAAAACAATGTATAATGAATAGAAACTAGTATCTCTAAGCAGAAAATTTATTTTCTGCACTGAAAAAGCTGTTTCCTGCACAGAAAATGCCATTTTCAGTGTAAATCACCACTTTCTGATTTTTGCTCAGAATAAGTCCCCCTTTACTGTATTTTAGGCAGAGGAAACAGCATTTTGCCTGGAAAATTTTGCATTAGGGGCCAAGACTCCTGTCATGCTGGGGGCAGGATCTGTTGCCTTCTGTCCCCCTCCAGCCCCCCACATCTGGATTTTTCTCCCAGCTGTGGCATTTCCTTCTTTCCTCTCCCAGCCCATCTGGAAGGCCTGGGGAAGGATGACCTGGAAGTTATCCTCAGAGAACCCAAGCCCTCTTGTCAAAAGCGATCCAGGGGCCACAGGGCTGCTTCCTTTGGGGTCAATGCACATCAAGGTCCAAGAAAGGAAATTTGCCTGGTGCAAAACACCAGGCCAGATCCTTCCCAGCACTGCTGGGAGCAGGAGGAGCTTCCAGATTTAGGAATGAAGTTTGTCCAGGTGTTTCCAGGTAGGTGAACCCCCCACTCCCTTCCCCTTCTGGCACCACAGCAGGGTCTGACCTTGTTGGGGGCTGCGATGGGCATCCACACACTGGTCAGGGGGTTGTACCGAAAGGCCACTGTGCGGAAGGCGAAGCCCCTGGCCCCGCGTCTCTCCCGGTAGCCCCCCAAGACAAAGAGGTAGTTGAGAAGCTGGGCGGTGCTCAGGCTCCACTTCTCAGCCTGGAAGGGCAGCTGGGTGGCACAGTGCCAGTCGCCCTCCCTGGGGGGCAAGGGCCGGTGGTAGAGGCCCAGCAGGGGCTTCCTGGGGTCCTCGGGCTGCAGGGTGATGTTCTCTTTCCGCAGGACACAGAGCTGCGGTGGGCCTGCCAGGCGCAGCTGGGCCAGTTCCTCCCGTAGCTGTGGGTCAAGCCGTCCAGTGACGGGCATTGCTAGCTCCAAGAGGTGGGCACTTAGGTACTGGCACACTTCTGCCCTTAGTTCAGGGCAGGCCATGGTCTCTGCAAAATGCAGGTAAGACAAGCAGTTTTGGGGGCTCAGCAAGGGCCTCAGCGCCACCCGGCACCGGTCCAGGAAGCTAGGCAGCAGCAGGTAGCTGGCAACCTGGACGGCGGGCAAGAGGTCTTCTTCTGCCAGGGCGAATTGCCCAAAGAAAACCCACTCCAGAATGGTGCGGAAGGTGCCTGAGGGCACGTGCTCCAGAGCCAGCCGTCCTTCTGCGGACTCCTGCATGCGGGATCGTGAGAGAGCAGCAAAATAGGCACTCTTGGTCGCCAGGGGGGCCAGATCCACCTGTTGGGCACAGAGAGAGGAGGGTTAAGGGGCTGGAACATGGGCAGACTCTCTGTGATGGAGTACCACCCCCCACGGCCAAATGGCCCAGCCCGGTTTTTGCATTGCAACACCAGGCAAAAATATGCACAGGGGGCACAATTGCTTTGGTCACAATTTGCACATCGGTGGTTTTAAACTCTTTTAATCACTTTTAAACTGTCTTAAGCATTTAATGTGCTTTTAGCCTACCAATTATTCTTACTATTACAAATTGCTTTAAAGTACAGGCATCCCCCACTTATTTGACAGGTTAGGGGCCAGAGCACTTTCAAAACCCAGAAATGGGTTTGCAATGTGGAACCCAGCCTTTTTTTAGCTTGCAAATGCAGTTTGACCACCAAAACATGTAACTAAGACACGACATATCATTTGTGAACATTTGCAAAACCTAAATAACGCAGTTGATTGGGAGCAAAAGTAGCCACAGAAGCATGTAGAAGACTGTAGAAACATGGTGAAAAAAGCACAGGCCATGCATCCCATATACAGGTTCCAGTTATAATTGAAAAGGGTTGAAAGAGGAGATCATTGAAAAGTGGACTGTTGAAAAGTGGGAGATGCTTGTATGCAGATTCATGGAATCATAAGAGTTGGAAGAGACCCCAGGGGCCATCCAGTCCAACCCCCTGCCGTGCAGGAACAAACACTCAAAGCATCCCCGGAAAGTGGCCATCCAGCCGCTGCTTAAAAGCCTTCAAAGAAGGCGGAGACTCCCCCACACTCCACTGAGGCATCATATTCTGCTGCTGGTTCACGTTCGTGTAAGATCCTTGGATCTAAGGCAGAGTATGAGCACATAAATAAAACAATCGAAATTTTTTTAAAAAAAGTGAGCAGTAGCATCGGAGGGCTCCCGAGGGCTTTCTAGTCTCTCTCAGAGGCCGTTTCCGCACTAGATTGTTATAGCGCTATGATTCCACTTTCAACATCCCATGAAATTCTGGGCTTTGTAGTTTACTAAGGCCAAAGATGCCCCTCCCTAAACTGCAAACCCCAGGATTCCATAGGATGTTGAAAGCGGAATAATAGCACTATAACAGTCTAGTGCGGAAGGGCCTCCGTCCCATTTATGCACTCCAGTCCTGTCTCTCAGGAGCTGCAGCAATCAGGGCTGGATAGAAAGAGGGATTTCGAAAGCCTCGGAGCTGAGTGGGAGAGGCCAATTTTTTTTTCTTTTTCTTCTTTTTCTTTATTCTTTTCTTTGTGATTATACTTTAAACATCCACTTTAAAAAAGTGGAGACATTGAGTCCACTTGAAACTTTGCTTCAGACTTTAAATGTGCTTTAAATCTCTCAAGGGAGTGAACTTGGGATTCAGCATGTTGCATGGCAGCTTTAAAGTTTGGACTAGAACCCAGAGCGGGAGTCACAGCTCCAGAGATAGGGAAGAGCAGAGTGGGCAGTACCTGCCCTCCTCCTTTTCACTGAAATATTCCATGGAGCACAGGGGGCAATCATGTCCCCCCCATGTCGTTGGGCTGCAACCTGTAGCATTATACTGGGTAGGAGTCAGATGGGACTTGCAGTCCAGCAACATCTGGTGGGCCACACAGTTCTGCTGTTGAGACTTATTTAGGTCTGAATCCCCCAAAGTAGAATAGACCCATGGAATCAATGGGATTTACCTCTCTGCCGGCTCACCATTCAACCAATGAGTCCACCAGCCAGCTTGAGTTGGGGTAAGTCAACATCAGAGGTGGGGATTAGGCAGCCTTCTAGATACTGTTGGACTCCCGTCTCCAGCGTTCTTCACCATTCGCTATGTTGGCCATAAGGCTGTTGGGAGTTGCAGTCCAATTGCAGTATCGGGAAGGCTGTGGTGTTCCCAACCTGCTGACCAAGAGAGAGTTAGACCTTGCTCTATTTGTAATTTTCTATGGGAAATGACCATACCCTCCAACATTTCACAGGTGAAAAGCAGGACACGTGTGACCAAGCAACATCCAAGAGGGGAGAAGGTGGCAAAAGTTACTGATGAAAGAGAGACAAGCCAGGAGGAGCTGCAGCAGTTTGCTTTAGCCTCTATGTACTGGGAAGGGCAAGACTCCTCTCCTCTCCTCTCCTCGCTGTGTTATTGCGGTATTAGCCCTATCCCGGGGTCTACGATTTATTTATTATATATATATATATATATATATATATATATATCCCACCTCTCCATATGGATCGAGGCGGGGAACAACTTACAAATAGCATGTATTTCAATACATTTTCTATACATGCCCCCAACAAGCTGGGTACTCATTTTACCGACCTGCGGAAGGACGGAAGGCTGAGTCAACCTTGGAGCCCGGCAGGATCGAACTCACAACCTTGTGGTTGCAGTACTGGCATTTAACCACTGCGCCACCAGGGCATTAAATTATATTAAATTATATCTCCACATGCTTGAGAGCGTCCCCCAGACAAGCACCAGGCAGACACAGCTGAACGGCCACAATCAGGAAAAACCCGGTCTGGCCACTAAACGATCTGTCACGTAGCCCCAGGAGCCTTCCAGACATGCACACATTAAAATTAAGCAAAGAGTCCTCTGCCCCAAGAAGCCAGCTTGACAGGATTAGCGATCCTGACAAACAGCCCGTCAAGCGAGGATGATCTACGTACAGCCGCGGCTTTTGACAACCTTGGCAAATCTAACCACGCCAGGAACTTTGACATTTTGGAGCTTTGTTCTCCCAATCATGCACATTTTGGAGTTCTGTTTTAGCTCCTCAACCCATTGTTTTCCCCAGGAAAGGATTAACCCTTCAGGTACATTTTTCCCTATAAAAAGATCTGATATTTGAGCGGTTCCTCGGATCGCTCCGGTTTCCTCTCGGCTCCACGCCACTCCGTCCGGCTATCCCCTCAGCCATTCACGTGCTGAGCCTCTTCTCTTGCTCCGCTGCTGTCTTGGACTTCGGGACCAGGCACAGTATATCCCGACAATACCTCTCCAAAATCTCCTATCAGTTTTCCTCTCTTTTATTTCTAATTAGCTCTTGAGTGAGTGAGTGCGTAAGTGCAAACATGCTCAAGGACTTATTTTTAAATGAAAAAACTAGCAATTTGGTGTGGTTTTTGGCTTGGCCGGGCCCTGTAAAAATTGGGTTGAAAGATCTCGCTAGGTTACCCTGCCTCTCCTAGCGCTACAGCTTGTGCTCTGGCTAATTCCCATTCCCCTTTTTGGTGGAGTGCATTAAGGTGTCCCCCACGGGACCCCCAGAAATCAGAGTAACAGCTGCTGAATTAATTGTGAACCACTTTTGCACGTGGCACTCAGTTTTCACAAGAGAAGTAAGCTGTGGCCAAAAGGGGGAAAGTGAGAGGAGGAGAGAGAAACTGGGACATTTTAAAAGCAGCCAGAAAAGTTGGATAGCAGAGGTTTAACTGGGGATGTCCCTTTCAAACTGAGACAGGTGGAAGATATGTGCAGCCTCGTCCAAGAGACGGTGCCCTATTTGCAGACCCTTTGCTCTCACCTTACCAGAGGGGAAAGGGAAGTTTTTTGGAGAAAAAGAACACACCTTTTCATTATTGTTCTCTTAAGAAGACGTGGGAATTGTAGTCTGACTAAGTTTTCAAACCTCTGCTTTGAGCAGCGAGCTGAGTATAGTGGCTGCTCCGAGGCGGCTGGCAGCAACCAGGGTCCCAGAATTCACAGGTGGATGATGGAACTTTTTTTCTCCAAGCAAAACTCCCTTTCCACCACTGTGCACCTTCTCCCTGGAATGGAGGTCTCCATCAGCGCATACCTGGAAACTGTGAGGGTTTGTGTAGACAGTGAACAGCTCAGCTCCTCCATATCATCATCATCATCATCATCATCATCATCATCATCATCATCATCATCTCCTCCTCCTCCTCCCCTGTAGACCCTCAGTTCGGGGCAGCTCTCCCAAGGCTCAGGAAGGGCCCGGCTGGCCCCAGGCCTTTTCCAGAGGCCCCGGCAAAGGCTCCAGATGGCCTGGAAGGCACCGGCCAGCCAGCTCAGGACCTGCTTGGCAAGATGGGTCCAGCCCAGGTAGGCTGAGAGAGCAGAAAGGCCCTCGAAGGGGGCGGCACGGAGACTGCCACGGGGCATGGCTGGAGGGGGAGAGCGGAAGGGGGAAGGCGGCCACGGTGGGTGCTTTGCGAGAGAGCGCTGCCTCCTGACGTGGCAAAGCACAGGACGCTGCCTGAATGCTGGGGCTATTTTTAGCCCATATTTGCAGGCAAGGCTGAGCCAGGGCAGCAAAGAGCACGCTCCCTCCAACTGTCCTAGCTGGGCAGGGAAGGTCCCAATCAGTCCTCTTTTGTCCCACTTTTTCAGCTGCTTTTAAAATGTCCCGATTCCCTCCTCCTCCTTCCAATACCCCCTTTGTCCTCAGCTTATTTTGGCTGCTATGAAGGGCAAAAGTAATCTGCTCTCAATTAGCTCAGCAGGGAGGGAGAGGAGAATCTGGTCACTCCCTGTAGACTGAAGCAGAAGCAGATTGCTGCCAGCTTGTCCTTGCTTCTCTGCTAATGACTTCTGTCATTTTGACTACAGTCTGATGTTGCCTGGCCACACAAGTCCTGGGTTTCATCTACAAAATGTTGGACGGTATGGGAGCCTTGTCCTTAGGCTTCCCACATCTCAGGGCTTGTTTCTTCTCCTCTAGTCCTCAGGACAAAGGGGAAGAATCTCAGGGTGAGGGCATTGCCTTGAAAATCACATCCACCTGTGTGTTCTTGGCCCTCTGCTGCTGCTGGCTGCTTTGGAGCATCTGCTGTGCAGAGCAGACCTTGGGAAGATTTCCTTGGTTGGGCTACAACCTCCATGTATTTTCAGAAGAAAGGTGTGCAAAGGGATTAAAAACAGAGATGAGAAAAGGTGTGCTTTTTTTTCCTGCTCAAAGCAGAGCATGGAAGACTCAGTTTTCAGTGAGAGAAATAATTTCTCATGTATGTTAGACTTGGGGTTTATTATGCGAACAGCATGCTCTGAGCAACAGTGGTGCACGTGCACATAGCATCTCCTTCTTCAAGGCATCCACCGAGGGGGTCTCCAGCTCTCAAGTCTGGGCTCTGAAGTCTCCATGCCTGGGATGCTCCTGGCCTGCATCCCTACAGTTGCCTGATGCAAAAGTGGATCACAACTGGGGGAATGAGAGCCTGCTCCTGACCGCACTGTCTCCGGTCAGCCTGGGCTCCTCGTGGGAGACTTTGCAGCAGGAAAAAAAGCACCAGAATAGGGGAAGAAGGAGAACATGCACAACCCGCAAGGATCAAGGGCCAGGACAGAGGGCACATTCCATTTCTGGGCACCCCCAGACCAAGACACGAAGCAGGAGGGTCAGCAAAACTCTGTTGTTGATGCTATTGTGTATTCACTCACACCCTGCATTTCCCCCAAAAGTGGAACTCAAAGCTGCCCGTGTTGTTGTTGATTGCTGTCAAGTTGACTTTGACTTATGGCAACCCTAGGAATGAGGAACCCATAGGTCATCCTGTCCTCAACCTGCTCACGTCTTGCCAATTCAGGGCAGGCATTGTGCCTTTCTTGGTTGAGTTTATCCGTCAGTAGAACATTTTCTCCAGCACCACATTTCAAGTGTTTTCCTCCTATCAGCTTCCTTCCTTCGCTCTCCAGCTTTCACAGCCAGACGTAGAAATGGGAAATAGCATGGCATGGGCAATCCTAACTTTAGTATTCAGTGATATATCTTTACACGTCAGGATCTTGTCTAGTTCCTTCATAGCTGCCCTTCCAAGTCCTGACTTTCTTCCAATTTCTTGACTGCAGTCTCCATTCTGAGCCAAGGTATGGAAAATCTTGGGCTATTTCAAAGCTGCTTACCAAAATGAAGACAAATACAAATAATAGACATCTAATTGCATATAAATGCGTGCCCAAAGTTATGGTCAAAATATGATTAAAGCTATTATCTAGAATTACAATCTTTCAAAACAAATCCTTTAAAAGGCCAAAAGCTGTTGCCAGAACAAAAACGTTATTGTTGAATTGGAATAAATGACCTCTGGGATTAAAGTCATTTGGAACAAATCCATTAGTGGGCAAAAGCTGCTGCGAGAAAGAGTCCTTGGTTCTGCCTCAAATGGAACCACGTGACACTTGGAGCCTGGAAGACACCTTTGCAGGTGCCCTGTGTGGTCGAGGAGGAGCAAGGCGCCTGCTGCGCCCTGGGTGGGACTGCAGAAAGCCGTGGGTCCTAGCAGGGGTGGCTCTACCCCCCAGTCTAGCCCTTACCCATGGATAATGTGTATGTGTAGGGGGGGTGTGATTAGCAAAGACAGTGGAGAAAGGGACCCCTCTTCTTGTGGTTGGTGGCACTTAAAAGCAGCAGCGGACCTGTTCCGCCTCCTCTCCTCCTGCTTTCCCCCCAAAATTAGGACTCCAAGCAGCTTACAATTCAGTACAATTAGAAAACATACAAAAAGTGAACATTAAAATAGATTTACAGTATTAATACAATTCATACCTCAGTAAAAGAATATATGCTATTTTTAAAAAAGATAAAAAAGCTCTTTAAACCGTTCAGTTAAAATAATACCCCGCTGCCTAGCCCATCCCATAAAAGCTTTTCTGTATTAAAAGCCTGCCTGACTAAAAAGGTTTTGGCCTGCCGATGGAAGGATAACAAGGAGGGGGCCACTCTGGTGCCCCTGGGCAGCCGCTGAGAAGCCCCTCTCTTGCATCCCCCCCAACAGTGCTTGTGATGGTGGTGGTGGGACTCTTGAGCATCTCGGAGCTCCAGCCGGCTCATCCAAGGAGACATGGTTGACCAAACAGCCCAGACCTGAGCCACTTTTGTGGTCACAGATGCCCTGGTTAGCTCAATAATCACTGCAGCACGCCACTCAGCTCCTTGCTGAAATTTTCTGCCCCCAGGGGATCCTTTCCCCTTTTGGGGCACGCTAAAGACCCACATGAAAAAGTCTCCTGCCCGTCCACATCCTCCTATTGCCTTCCTCTCCATTTTTCCAGGTGTGCACCCATGCATGCATTTGCAGAGACAGTTATGGTTTGATTTGCAAGGCGTTCCTTGCAGGGATTGTGTGGGAGAAGCTGCACATGCAAGTCACGTGTATTTTGCAGCATTTGAAGCCTGGAAGAGAATTTTCCCATTGTGAATCTTAAAAACAATTCCATCTTAATTAGCCTTAGGAAGAGCTTTCTGGGCATAAGAGCAGCTTGACATTGGAATATGGATCTCCTCAGTGGGGGTGGAATCTCCTCCTGGAATGTCTTGAAACAGAGGTTGGGGAGGGCGTCTTTTGGGAGTGCTGCAAGTGCGGATTCCGGCATGGTAGAAGGCAGTTGGACTGGATGGCCCTGGGGGGTCCCTTCCAACTCTGTCACTCTGATTCATTCTGTATTTTGCGGCCACTGTCAAAGGTACAGAAGCAACACTGGAACAACAAACTCTGGCTAGCTGTCTCACGTACCTTCTGGGCTATTGCATTTTCCAACTTTTCAGCCACGAGGACTAAAAACATAACTTTTTGTCATCCTCTCCAGGCAAAGAGCGTACAGACACTTGAGCCTACCCCCATCCCGGGAAGAATAATTCTATATTAAAAATACATGCAAGTCAGAGGTAACCAGGTTGGCACATCGACAGTCAGGCTACCAAACAGACAAGAGAGCAAAAGACTTGAAACTTCTCCCTGTCACGTCTCCATAGGAAACCTCAGAAAGGCACATAGGCACGGGTAACGGGCCATCAGCACAACGATACATTGGGGAGATTGCTTGATTCCCCCCGAAATGCCGGGAACAAAGAAAGGCATATCAAAGCAAGGTCCAGTTAGATGTCAGGCAGATATCATGCAGCCATCAGGCAGATATCAGAGGGATATCATGCAGCCATCAGGCGACTATCGCACCTGTGTAGTTCGGCCATTGTTCTTTCCGGGAAGAGGGTCTGCCCCCAGGACATAGTCAGCCCTACAACTAGACCCCGTTTTAGACTCCATTTTCGGAGACCTCCCAGACTTGACTGGCAGGCTGTCATTCTGTCTGTCGAGGCTCCCCTCAGCCCCTCCCACACGCTGAGTTCCGCTTCCCACTCATCTTTTCCAGCCAAGGACACAGGGACTGGTACAGTATTACCCTCTCCTCCGATTCCCTCCACTTTTCCCCTAACAATTTTCACCTCTTTCCATTTCAATTGTTCTTGTGTGTTTGCATGAGGGTTTGCGGCTGAGAGAGTGTGGCACACGTATATTCTAATAAAACATCTTTAGTGAATTTATAGCCTGGTCACTTCCGATCTGGCTCTGCAGACACTGGGTTCTAAGGTCTCGCTGTTGCCCTGCCCTCCGCTGCTAGAAGCCAGTACTCTGCTAATTTCCCCCAATTTTAAAGCAAATCAGGGTGTCCTCCAGGGAGTACCCCCAGAAGCCAGGATAAGAACACCACTTTTCATTTTCCCACTAAATGATTTGTGAGTTCTCAGCTCAGAAATGACAGTATCCCTTACCCGAAATGCCTGGAACTAGAAATGTTTTGTATTTCGGATCGATTTATTTATGATGTTGGAACACTGGTATTTGCACATACATAAAATACAGTCCTGTACAGGACATCTTCATGTCTCTCTCCAGCCTTGCCTCACCTTCATTTACTACTTGTGTTTGAGACGCGAGGCTGGAGAGAGACTGAGGATCGGAGATATGAACAAGCAGGGGTGCCACAGCAGCCACCTTGAAGGCAGAAGAGGTTGGCTAGCAAGAAGAAGTTTTGGCCTTTGGAGGTTTTTGAATTTTGGGATAAGGGATATGCAACCTGTAATAATCAGACCTTCTTTAGAGCATCTTGAGATGTTTCTCTCATTCCTTCCCAAGAACACACAAAGGAATCAAGGCAGGTAAGAGACAAGGTTCTGGTGGCACGAAGCGCCAGGCGTTTATTGGTGATGGCAGAGATTACATTCCATGGTTATCTGAGTGATGCTGCAGCAGAAAAACCACCCTGAGACCAGGGGGGCAGAGGGGCAGGAGAGCAGGAGAGCAACCTCTTGAAAGCTGGCATGGGACACCAGACCCATGGCAACCTCACCGGCCCTGGACACCCATACAGAGCATTGCGGCAGCAGCAGCAAGAAAGATTAACCGAATCAAAGCATGTCCCCCCACCCAATGTCAGACACAGCGAGCAAACACATCCCCAAAGAAAGGAGTAGGAATCTAGAAAAGGAGAAAATGGGGCTTCAGTTTCTGGCCTCCTGCTCCCCTCCCAAATGTGGACATCCCCCCCAAACCAGGTCCAAAGAACTTTCCAAAGCTTCTGGCAGCCAAGAAGCCTGGATAGGGGCCCCAGGGGAGGGGAGGGAAGGAGACCTGCTGCAAGAGTCCGTCCCCCATAAAAAAAAAAAAAATACTGGCCTTGTCAATCTGTCGTCCCATGCCATCCAAAATGGGTCTAAGAGCCCCCGCAGGTGGGAAACAATGAAAAGGTATGACAACCCCAGCCCTACCTTTGGGGAAAGAAGACCCTCCTGGTTTTCCTGTGGAAGATCATGTACCCCATGAGTGGCAAGGACTGGGGGCAACAATCATAGAAGGCTGCACCCCTGCTTGCACTCCACCTGTTAAAAAAAGAGTAAATTCTGCTTTAAAAATTGGGCAAGGAGAGGCAGAAATTTTCCCCCATCCCCACCTACTAGGGGGCAGGGGTCTATTTGGCCAAATTGCAGTCAGCTGTCCACATTTGCAGGTTTCGACTTTGCAGATTATTTGTGGGTTATTTGCTGCCACCTCTGCTGCTGGCTGCCCTATGCCATTTTTACTGGGGACTGAAAGCCTTGTGAGACTAAGAGACTGCAAACGAGGCTTGTAAGTCCCCATTAAAAAGGGCATAGGGTGGCTTTTTGTGCGTGTTAAATACGGTTGGGGGGGCGGCTAGAGTTATTTGCGGTTCTTCCACTTTCACGAGGGTCCTGCGCCCCTCACCCCAGCAAATGTGGAGGGATGCCTGTCTTTTGTTTTAAGCCTCTGAGACACCTTTGATAAAACAGCTTCTGGTTTATGTTTTTAAAAAGGCCCTTCTCTAGCCTGAAGTCATCAGGGGGAGCAAAATGTAGTAAAATTCTCCCCCATGCCTCCCACCAAAAGTTTCTGAAAAATGTTTGGAAAAAAAATTGAGACAGTGCTGGAGGGCCTTCACAATTGGCCTTGGAGTGTTTCATGTGGCCTCTGTGCACCGGATCCTGCCTGCCCCCTCCCCAGGGGTCCCGAGTCCCCCCATACTGCCCCTCAGCTTTTCTCTGCCACTCAGAATAGAAAAGGGTTATTGCTTTTGCCTTGGAGTGAGCAGGTGGGAAGAGGTGCAGCACCCAAGAACAAGGAGTCAATCCTCACACGGGCAGGGGGGCACCCTGATGGGCGGGCAGGCAGCCGGGGAGGACAGCCGGCATCCCCCACCCACCCTGAGTCCTTGGTTTCCAGCTCTCCAATGGATGGGGCCGTCCCCCTCTTTGCTGGCCGTGCCAGCTGCCAACGAGCACCAAGACCACCTCAGGCATGGTGCAGAGCCTGTTCTGGAAGGCGAAAAGGGCAGTGTTTGGATGGCATGGGATGAACAGGGAGTGGGGAGGAGATGCCCATCGACCTGCCTGGGCAAGGAATGAGTGTGGCTGAGGGAAAGGCACCGTGATGGAGACGTCAGGTTGTGCTGCTACAGAGCATAAGAGCGGAACCAGCAGGCTTAAATCCTTTCCTTCCACACCCCCAAGTGCAGAGATCAGTGCTCAGAAAATCTCTGGGTTTGGACTGCAGCTCCCAGAATCCAAAGCCAGCTTCTGGGGGATTTGGGGAGCTGCAGTCCAAACTCTGGCAGAAATCTCCTGGCTCCCCATCCCCCCTGGCACCAGAACCTAAACCCAAACCGTTTTACTGATGGCCAGCCTTCAAGCTTGGAGCCCTCCCTGCACATCTCCTGGAGGGGGGTCCCAGAGCCAGTGGTCCAGCCCCCACACAGCTACAGTCGGGCTCAGTCCACCTAAGGCAAACTGTTTTGATCCTGGAAGCCAAGGGCTGGCCAGCCAACCCTCCTGCCTTTGGGGTGTGGGGGACTGAGACGGAGGAAGAGAAGCTTTGGTCCAGCAGAAAAGTCCCTTCAGGTCCACGTAGAGAGGGGGTCCTCCTTGCTTCCCAGGCCGGATTCTGACAGACGAGGCAGGACGACCCACTGGGTCACTGGCAGAGGGCCTTTTGCTGGAAATAGGCGTCAAAGCGGCACTGGGCGTACTCCTGGGACAAAACAGGGAAAACCCAGTAAGGTAAGCTATGCACAGACAAGTTACTGAAATTATTAATTCGCCAGGAAACCATGAAGCTCTGTGGCTTAGGGAACCTGGTGTGTTTAGCCTGGAGGAGAGGAGATCAGGAAGGAACATGATAGTCACTTTTAAATATTTGAGGGGATGTCATATGGAGCCAGCCTATTTTCTGCTGCTCCAGAGACTAGGGCACAGAGTAATGGCTTCAAACTTCAGGAAAAGAGATTCCACCTAAACTTTAGGAAGAACTTCCTGACAGTAAGTCCCAAACATTTCCAATAAGGGATACTCAGCCTGCACTGACTCTGGGCAAACAATGGTCTTTCTTGTTCTGTTGTGTCATGGGAAATATTAATGCATCCTAGAGGGTCACGTCGGAAGCTGAAAGCACAAACTAAACATTACACATCCTCCATGAATGGCTAAGTATGTCGTTGGAATCCTGCGGGTTAGTCCCCCTTACAGGAAACCGACTAAATCCATTGTTGAAGAATGAGTCACCACGTAGGAAAATACCATGGGTTCAGTGGCTCTACTCTAGCCGCAACTTACAACAGGATGGAGCCCCACATGAAATGGTGACGCTTGTGGAATTCCAAGGACACCACCAGGCACTGGCTAAGTCTCTTGTCCAACAGCCAAGAAAGGGAATTGGCACAAATGGAGGACACCTACAGGAGTGCAGTCCTACCACTGGGCTCACGGATCCATATGCCTGCCCCTGTGGTTCCTGGGACCGGCCCTTGGCCTTAGCTAGCCAGCCGTTGGCCTTGGCTGGCCGTCAGAAGACGAGAGGCTCAGAGGGCCGGGGCAGCAGAAGCCTCCGGCCAAGACTGGCCCCTAGTGGTTGGTCTGCAGAAATGCATGCAGCCCAACACCATGCAAACCAATACAGATCAAAAGGGGATGGGGATGAGACCCCAGCCGCTGGCCGGCCAGATCCCACCAGGCCAGGTTCTGAGCTGGAACAGGCAGAAGCACCTGCCCTCCTCAAGACTTTATTTGGAACAAAAAGCTGACACACGTCACTGCTATAAGATGAAGGAGGGTTTGGGTTTTTAAAAATGTTGTGATAAATGGATGCAGGAGGTGGTCCACTATCTGCTGGGAATGCTGGAGATCCTGCACTGAGGCTGGACTCAACGGCCCAGGAGGCCCCTTCCAACTCTCTGATTCTGCACCAGAGAAAACTACCTCAGCCCTTCAGCAGATGCATTCCAGCATGTCCTGACAAGCAAGTGGTCGAACCTGGTCTCTAATCAACAAATTCTATCCAGACTATCTCACGGCCAGCATTCAAGGTCCCCATGGCCAGTTAAAGGGCCTCCCTTGTGCTGAGATATGTCCCTTCCAGGGGAGGGCAACGCAAGATGGACAGAGGCATAGAGTCACAGAAGAACTGGGAGGGCCCCATGGGCCACGGAGTCCAACCCCCTGCTCAGTGCAGGATCTCTAGCTGGGACATCCCCAGCATGTAGCTGTCTAGTTTGGAAGACATCCAGAGAAGGAGACCCCTGCCGCATTTCTAGGCAATTGGTTCTATTGCTGAACCTACCATCAAGAAGTTTTCTCTCATGTTCAATCAAAATGTACCCTCCTGTAACTTCAAACCATTAGACCTGGTCCTACCCTCTGGGGCAGCAGAGAACAGGCAGGCCCCCCTCTTCTCTGGGCCAGTCCTTGGGGTATTTAAAGTGTATATTCATGTCACCCCTCTGCCTTCTCTTCACCAAGCTAAACAGGCCCAGCCCCCTTGACTTTTCCTCATATACTTCCATCCCTCTCATTGTTCTCATTGCCCTTCTGCAAAGCTGCTACAACTTGTCTCTGTCCTTCCTAAAATGAGGAACCCAGAACTGCATGGAGAACTCCAGGTGAGGCCTGATCTTCAAGAGGGTTATACTGGGCAGAGTCAAACAAAGGAAACTGAACTGTGCGGGTGTGTGACCCAGCCTCTCATGTTAACAGATGGGAGAACAGGCAAGCTAATCCCCTGCTGGAAGGTTTGTCTTCCAGGTCTGTTCCCAGTTCCCTCCGTATCATTGAAATGAATGCCAGGCTAAAGGGAAACCCCCAGCAGAGCCCACAAAACAACCATTTCTGTGACACTGATCCCGTGCATCTTTGGCCATGATGCTGACAAGGAGTCCAGAACCCATCTGCCTGGGGACAAGGAGCAGTGTAAGAGCATTAAGTGGCAACTCATCCACAAGGCCACCTTGATTCCAGGGTGCCCAACTCCCACGATCCCAGCAGCTGCTGTTAACTTTTTTGGCCAGCTGCTGCGATCCTGTTCTGCCAACACCCGCACCTTCTCCAACACAGCTGTTTAGACTGTTGTTGTTAACTGCTGGCAAACTGACGTCGGCTTACAGCAACCCTAGGAATGAGCTACTCTGAAGACCCCCTACTATCCATAGCCCTGGTGGTGCGGTTGACAGGCGCAAAGGTGCCAATCTCATGCCAGGCAAGTGCCCTTCCTGCCACGTCTCCTTCTGCTGGGACGGAGGGCAGGTGGCTGTCTTCTCTGACTCTACTCACCAGGTACCCAAACTCAATGGTGGAGATCTTGGCCTGCAAGATGGACCAGAGGCCCCAGAAGAAGTGCGACGCCATGGTGAACCTGGAAGAGGGGAGAGGGAGGAGAGGAGTCAGGGCAAGGGAGGGAGGGGAGGGGGTCTTGGTGGGAGAGTGAGCAGAACAGGCCCCCTCCCATTCAAATCAGAACCAGACACAGTGGTCCAAAGGAACCTCCCATTCATCAGACACTCAGGAGAGGAGCTTCTGAAGCACCCAGTCGCAACCCTTGGCATCTCCAGGCTGGGCCGGAAGGGCTGCTCCAGGCTTGTCCTCGGGAGATCCACTGCTGTCAGTCTGCGCCAGCCACAAAGAGCCTGCTGGGCCAACAGCAGCTGCCCCTCCCTCTTCCCCACAGGCACTAACCGGCTCATCTCCAGGATCATGTCCGCCTCCATGCGCTCCTGCTCTTCTGGTGAGGGGGGAGCATTCTTCCCCATCGCCTCTTCCAGGTAGTACCGGATGAAATGTAACTATGAAAAGATCAGGCATGGAATCACCCAGGGGAGACGTGAGGGATGTTTTTCAGAAGCTAAGGGGCTGCACTGGCCCCTCAGGAGACCTCACAGGGTTGCACCCCAAGCACACCTCCCCTCATCAAAAAAACAAAAACACAAAACTTTTTTGACTCCAAATGTCCCCCTAATGATCTTTTGGGGGATTTTCACTATGTTTTCTGGATTCCCTCGGCCGTTTTAGTTCCAGTTTAAAAAAGGGGAAGTGACCCAGAACTTGTTCACCTCCTCATTTCAAAACAAAGCTTTCCCTGGGCTGAAAATAGCCCAGGAGACCACAAGAGGTAAAAAAAAATCCCTCCACCCCCAGAGGGTGTTCCATTGGACCCCTGGAGAGCCCTGGGAGCCACAAAAACAGTCCTGGGGGGGCACATCCCTGCCCTACATCAAAGAGAATGTTTTCCCACTGATTCTGTCCACCTCCCCCACAATTAACAAGGGTAGCTAACCTGTTGGTGATGGTTGGGGTAGTTTTCTGGGCTGGCTTTATAGAAAGGCCACTGGTCATGGGCATAGTTGTATACCCATTCACAAAAGTGATTCGCAATGTCAAAGCCCCTGGTTGAGTGGGGATGGGGTGGGGTGGGGTGAGGGTGGGGAGAGAAACAGAGAAAAAGAGAGAGAGAGAGGATTAGCTTCAGCACACATGAGCAAAATGGAGGTGACTCTGTGGCAGGGGGCAACGGCCAGGCCATTATTCCCGGTGCCCTGGCACTGGCAGGGGAGTAGGGCAATGCTTGCTGGTAGGCAGCAAATGGGGTGGGTGGGCGCACTGTGGAATCCAGAGGGCTGCTCCACTTGATTTCCATCTCCTCTGGAGCGTGCCATTGGAGCAAAGTGTTTGGGACAGGGGTCAGGAAAGAAGGTTAAGAGGGGACCTGACAGCCATTATTGGAAGATGGAGCAAGCTTGCTTTCTGCTGCTTCAAATACTTAAATGCAGCAATCAGGTAACCTCTTAACTTTCTCTTTTCCAGGCTGAACATATTCCAAGCTGCCCCTCAGAGGGCTTCACGGCTGCCAGGCCTTCTACCATTTTGGTCGCCTTCCTCTGGACACATTCCAGCTTCTCAATATCCCCCTTGAATTCTGGTCCCCACAATTGGACACAGGATTCCAGGTGGGTTGACCAAAGCAGAACACACTGGTATTCTTACTTCCCTTGACCTAGATGCTATACTCCTATTGATGCAGCCCAGAATCACACTGGCTTTTTCCCCTGCAAAAGTGCATCAGCTCACCTGTAGTTGTAGCTGCTGTACTCAAAGTCAATCAGCATCAGGCGGTCCGAGGAGGAGGCCTCACGCCCAGCTAGGAGCAGGATGTTCCCTGGGGAGGAAAAGGAAGGAAGGAAGGAAAGAAGGGAGAGAGCAGGTCAGCATGGGCACCCAGAAGGAAGGAAGGAAAAGAAAACACCACCCCACCTTTCTTTCCTCCAAACTTCTCACCTTCTTGCACATCATTGTGGCAGAAAACCACGGGGGATGAGGTGGCCTCTAGCAGAGCCCTAGAAGGATGCCAGGAGAGAAAGAGAAGTTATCTGTCTGTCTATTCCATTTGTATGCTGCTTTTCTCCCAGAGTGGGACCCAAGGCAGCTTCCAGAGCCAGTTGATTAAAAAATGGTCATGACAAAAGTTAGAAACAATTGAAGTCACCCTGTAATACAGCATAAAAAGTTTTAAAAAGATAAATAAAAACTTCCCAATAAGAAGCTTCCCTGCTTATATATTAAAAGCCTGCTTCAACAAAAAGGTCTTTGCCTTGTATCTGTTTTAATTTTGAAACTACATTGATTCTAGGGGAAATGGTAGAAATAAAGTGAGGAGGAGGAGGAGGAGGAGGAGGAGGAGGAGGAGGAGGAGGAGGAGGAGGAGGAGGGTAGATATGGGGAATAATTTCTGTCCGGAAATACACTCAGATGTCAGGAGCATCTTATGAGCAGATGCCATCCAGCTGCCAGTCCAACTGAGCGGCTCGGGGCAACAGCTGCAACCACAATTCCAAGACCCTGGCTGGAGTTTTTCCCAGCCTGCAACCCCAATAATCTGGTTGGAAAAGGCAAAGATTATTTCTCTTTACAAGCCACTCCTGGCCCCATAAAGCTGGCCAGTGGAAAAAGCTGACAAGAAGAGGATCAACTCATTTGAAAGGTGGTGTTGGAGGAGAGTTCCATGCATGCCAAGGACAAATGAACGGGTCCTGGAGCAAACCAAACCTGAACTCTCATTAGAAACCATGGTGACTAAACTGAGATTGTTGTACTTTGGGGGTATCATGGGATGACAAGACTCTTTGGAAGAGACGATCCTGCTTGGCAAAATGAGAGGCAGTAGGGAAAAACAAAAAGGAAGACTGTTCTGAAGGTGGACAGATTCCATCAGGGAAGCCACAGATGCTGTCTTGAACGTGCAAGATCTGAGCAGGGCTATTAACAGCAACAGGGACTCCTGGAGGCATCTCATTCACGGGGCTGCCATGACAGCACAGAATACCACCACACTGCTAATGAGCTTCAGGGCCTCCCTGGATGGCTGGAGGAGCAAAAACAGGAGAGAGGTGCCTTCTTCTTGTCCTCCCGATTCTCTCCAAAACCCCACACCACTCCGAGGTGGTTTTGCCAGTTCCTTCCTCCAAAACAGCACCTATAGCACCTGGTACTCCTTGGTGATGTCCCACCCAAATACCAGCCAGGGCTGCCTCTTCTTGGCTACTTCGTGCCGTTAGGATCCTGTGAGTTATTTTAAAAAATCAATTGACTTTGCCAAAATCTTAAAGGAAAGGGAGTTTTGTTTTGTTTTTTGGCCAGAAAATGGTTGGTCTAGGAAGTGGGCAGGATTTGAGGGCCACAGAAGTGCCTCAGGGGCCCCACTTGGCTCAAGGGCCACGCCAGCTCTCCTGTTCTAGCCATTTTCTGAGCACTGCCTGGGGAAGGCCAAGGCTGAAAGGCACAGAATGGTTGCATGCAGACCGAGCAGAGTCCCTGCAAGGCCATCCCTTCCCATCCCTTCCTGCTCACCTGAGGCTGCGCATTTCGGCTTCCAGGTTGTACGCCTTGAACTTATTGAGCTTCCTCAGCTGGGCTTCCTGGGGGAATGTGAGCTCGGAGATTTGCTTCAGGTACCTGCCAAGGACAGAGATCCCGACTCAACATTTAGGAAGGATTTCCTGATGGCAAGAGCTGTGTGGCAGTGGGAAGGGGGCAGCCTCTCCTTTGCTGGAGGTTTTTAAACCTCCTCTTAGAGATGCTTTAGCTGTCGATTCCTGCACTGGCTGAAGCAGGGAGGGACAGACGGCCCTTAAGAGGACCCTTCCAACTCTGATTCCCTGACTCTAGGGACTGATGAGGGTTGGGAATCTGGGTTCCACACTGGAATAAAGGGGGGCGATATAAATGAAATGAAATAAAATAGTTAAGATGGAGCAAGCTTGTTTTCTCCTGCTTGACAGACCAGGACACAATGGAGAAATGGACTCATGCTGTAGGAAAAGAGATTCTACCTAAACACTAGAAAAAACTTCCTGCGGGTAGGAACTGTTTAACAGTGCAATATACCACTGCCTCGATGGAGTGTGGTGTAGTGGGGTCTCTTCCTTCTTTGGAAATCTTTAAGTAGAGGCTGGATAGCCGTTTGTCCAAGGCAGTGTCTGAATTGTGTCTTTGTGCATGGTAGAAAGGGGTGCATGGGCCTTTCAGCTCTATGATTCCATGAAACTGGGAAGGAGGATCACTGACTCGCTCATGCTGGCTGGCTTGGCCCAGCTCCACAAGGCCTTGCTGCTTTGGTCAGCCATGGTTTGTGGGGGAGGCAAGCGGCAGGGCCCTGTCCCCAACACCTGTGCTTGATGCTTCTTCTCCGCCCGTCCCCTGAAGGGCTGAGGGCTCTGCTCAGTCTGAGAAGGGTCTGCCTTGGGTGGCTGCCTCCTAGGAATATTTGCCATGGAAGAATAACCCCTTCCCAGCCAACCTCAAGGGGTGAAGAAGGCAAAGCCTATGCCATTTAGGAGTGTGCAAATCAAAAGCAACCCGGCAAATTGTGGGAAATAAGGAACCAGGGCAGATACCAGAGCACTAGCATGAGTCTGCCCTTTAGAGAGGGGCAGCACTGCTCACATCGCCCGCGGCCTCTTGTCCTCAGCCCTCCCCCTGGGAGCCCCTCCCCACTCAGTCTCTTCCTGTAGCCATCCAGCCCGGAGCTTCAGAAGAGAGAGACCACCCTCACCTCTCCATTGTGCCAAACAGCCACTTGGGCTCCTTGTTGAAGGGCATCACCATGCCATGGAAGCGAGCCATCTTCACGGCAATCTCCCGCGATAGGCTGGGGTCCGGCAAGTCCTCGGTCAGCAAGCGGCGACTCTGGGGGGAGGAACAAGGGTTATTGGGGTGGGGGAGGATATGGTAACTTTTCACAGCTTGGGCCAAGCTGAGGTGACTAGCAAATGCCAGTTTGCTTTAGGAATACACAGCAGTCACAAGCAGGGCAAACTACAGCTGGGAAGAACCTTAGAAGAGCCACGCTGGATCAAACCAACAGCCTATCAAGTCCACCCTTCTGGGCCCACAGCGGCCCACCAGATGCTCCAATAGGAGCCCTGCCAGTGGGACAGGAGGGCAATGGTACCCTCCGTTTTATGATGATGATGATGCACCGGTATCTTGCCTCTGATACTGAAGGTGATTAAAGCCACACTGAGCAGGTGCCACTGACGGCCCTTAAAATCTGCCATGAATTTAGCCAGTCTCCTTTTAAAATTACCCATGCTGCAAGTCATTGCTCCATCTTGTGGTGGTGTGCTCCAGTTTCTCCAAACCCCCTCTGAAGCCATCCAAGGTGGCGGCCAACACTACATATTCTGACACAGAAAGGGATCTTGTAGCACCTTTGAGACTAACTGGGAGAAGGAAGTTGGGAGCACTGGCATACGTAGACTTAAGTCTACCTTATCCGATGCATGAACTGAAGTGCCCAGGATCAGACCTTACAAGCAAGCTGTATGTGTGAGTAGCAACAGAAGTGCAGAATCTGTGGGTACAGTGATGAGGTGACAAGTACTATTTTAAGGACGGATGGCCACTGGGGGACAAAGGCAGGAAGAAAGATGTTGCCTAAAACCAAGGTGAGCAGGTAACTATACAAACGGTGGAAAGGAATTATTGAAATACAGTGTGATACTGGCTGGGAACCAGAAAGGAGATGTAATGAACTGGCCAAGAGAGCCCTTGTGTGGCTGGGTGTTAACTAGTGTTATAATTCCTATAGCATGCCAGGAAACCATACTCTCTGTTTAACCCACTGTCTATGTACTGAGGCCATTTCTGCACTAGACTGTTATAACACCATTATTCCACTTTCAACATCCTATGGAACCCTGGGCTTTGCAGTTTAGGGAGGGGCTGGCCGGCCCATCCTTAAACTGCAAATCCCAGGATTCCATAAGATGTTGAAAGTGGAATAATAGTGTTATAATAGTTGAGTGCGGAAGTGGCATGGATTTGTGGATATATTCCAGTTCTGCTGTTTCTCTTACCAACCTTCCTTTGTTGTTTGTTTTGTTCAAGGACTGCTATTCTGAGATCCAAGATGGAATGCCCAGGAAGACTGAAGTCTTCCGCAACTGCCTTCTATGTATTCCCACTCCTAATGTCTGATTTATGTCCATTTATCTTTTGGCACAGAGACTTAACTGTCTGTCTAATGCAGGCTACAAGTTCTGACTGTGAGCAACAGCCTCCATCTTGGAATAGTTTAAGAGAGGTTGGGATGAATTTCTGGAGGAAAAGGACCATCTGTGGCTACTAGCCAAGATGGCTATGTGTCACCTCCAGGAGCACAGTAAGTGTTCCACAGAAAAGAAAGGGAGAGACATGCAACAATCCATGTCTTACCGGGATGTACTCCTCCAGCCGCCCCTGAGGAAAGACACCGTAGAGTCGTGGCCCCAGCTCCCGCTCAGCCAGGATGGCAAACATGACGCTCTCAAGGACCAGCGAGTCGACCCCCTGCAGGAGAGAAAGCCAACAGAGAGGATCCACAAGGGGGGCTTTTAGCAAAATGGCAAAAGGCCTGGAAACCCTGCAACCCTTGAGGAGAGGCTTAGGGGGCCAAGTATGGTTAGCCTGGAGAAGAGAAGGTTCAGAGGGGACATGTAGCCATGATTAAATATCTGAACAGGTGTCATATGGGGCAAGCTTGTTTTCTGCTGCTCCAGAGACAAGGACACTGTGGAGCAATGGCTTCAAATTTTAAGAAAAGAGATTCCACCTGAACCTTAGGAAGATCTTCTTAACAGTGAGAACAGTTTGGCAGCGGAATTTGCTGCTGCCTCAATGGAGTGTGGTGGAATCCCCTTCTTTGGAGGTTTGTAAGCAGAGGCTGGATGGTCATCTGTCAGAGGAAGGGCTTTGACTGTGTACAGCTGCATGGCAGAATGAGGCTGGGCTGGATGCCCCAGAGGCCACTTCCAACCCTATGATTCTATCGGTTTGGGACAAATAGACCTCAACTGGAAAATCTCTCTCTCTCTTCCACAGCAGGATCCTCTGCCAGATAGAACTGTGGCAAGACCATACACAACCACATCCCTCTGTTTTTGCCAGGTCTCATGGAATCGCAGATGTGGAGAGGACCTCAAGGGCCATCTAGTCCAACCCTCTGGCATACAGGTAGACAACCAAAGCACTCCTAAGAGATGCCCATCCAACCTCTACATGCATAAACTGGATAAGATCAGTTTAAGTTCTGAAGGCTATGTTTTGAGTTGGTGCCAAAATGACATCAGCGTTGGTGCCAATTAGGCCTCCAAGGGAAGAGAATGCCACAAGTGGGTGCCACCACAAAGAAGACTCTGCCCTGTGTCCTACACAAGGTATTAGCCCTGCCAGTGGAACGCAGAGGGAGCCTCTCCAATGGAACCGAATCCTTAGGCCCTACACAGCTTGAGACCTCAATACTCAAGGAAATGCCTATCCCTGCATATGGGCGTCCCCTCTTATTTGACAGGCGAGGACCGGAGCACTGTGAAGAAGCAGAAATTGTCAAAATGCAGAATCCACTCTTCTTCTTCTTTTTGCTTGCAAATGCATTTTGGCCACTGAAAAATGTAAATATTGCACTATATAGTTTTTAGTTGTGTGCCTTCAAGTTGTTTCCAATTTATGGCGACCGCAAGGCAAACCTATCACAGGGTTTTCTGGGGCTGAGAGTGTGTGATGCACCAAGGTCACCCAATGGGGTTCCAGGGCTGAGCGAGGAATCAAACCCCGGTCTCCAGAGTTGTAGTTCAATGCTCAGACCACTACACCACATTGGCTCTCGCTTCATGCAGATATACCCTGTGGTGTGCTATTTAGCATTCACAAATATGTGCAAC
This sequence comes from Ctenosaura bakeri, assembly GCA_948474755.1. Lineage (NCBI taxonomy): Eukaryota > Metazoa > Chordata > Lepidosauria > Squamata > Iguanidae > Ctenosaura > Ctenosaura bakeri. Next base: position 36,648 of record CAOLHI010004990.1, on the reverse strand, counting down.
TGATACTATATACAGTATCACTTGCAAATGTGTGTGAATGCTAAATAACACACCACGGTGTATATCTATCTATACAGAAGTACAGTAATGTGAACAAAAGTTTTAAATAGACAAAAGTAATACACAGGAAAATGAACAAAAGTGGACAAAGAATATATACCTACTGTATAAAAGGCACACTGCAGACAGTTCCTAAGAGATGTGCTATAAATCAACTCAACACCACCTTTTGGTTGCATCTCTGTGCCAACTGACAAAAAGATGGTGCTGAGTGACCATGCCTTGAATACATGTGTTCTGGTTGCAACCGGAAAGGGTCGAAAGAGTGAATGGCTGAAAAGCAGAGCACTAACAAGCTGGGGGCGCCTGTATACACGGAGAGAGTATTGAGGCCCCAGGCCGTATAGGGCTCTTAATGTTATCAGCAGCACCTCGAATCGGAGCAGAAGCACACCAACGGCCAGCACAATTCCTTTCAAAGCAAAGTTATCTGTTTTCCGAATGCTATGTCTTCTCTCCTTCCAACAGAGCAGGTTTCAAAGGTACTGCCTTGCCCTAGTTTCTTGTGAGGCCTTGTTGGCCAGGGCAGCAACTGAGGAATGGCCAGCCCCAAAGACCTGGGGGCCAGGGAGAGACCCACCTGAAGGATGACCCCGTAGATGCGCAGCAGCACCTGGCGTGGCTCCGTCTCTGCAGTGGTGATGTGGTCGGGAAGGCTGCACTTGTACAGGAGGTTGCTGAGTCCCCCGCTGCGGAGAGAGCAGAGCCCAGAAGCCGGGAGGAAAAGGTTAGAAGGCAGCGGGTGGCAAGAACACAACAGGAGAGCCTGCAAGTGAGAAGCTGGCCCAAACTCTTCCTTGGGGGAGACCAAATGTCACGTCCTGGTTAACTTGCGCTTACAAACAGCACTCAGAGAGTCTGAATGGAAGTGTTTATTTGAAGCAAAGCAAGCAACGCGGCAACTTTCCTGAGAAGCTGCTAAGATTACCGCATGGTGGATGGTTACAGGTTTTATACCTTGTCATATAAATTTAGGTGCACGTAGCAATGACCAGTGAAAGTCATAAATGTCACATTACTCCACCAGTACCAGAATTTCCTAGGCCCCTTCTGTTGTTTACACGTCTTTCATCCTGGAAGCCAGGTCAAGCTCCTGCAACCTTACCTCTGCCATGCACATTCCCGTAACACCGTCTCTCTAGTTTCACGTTCCCCCTCCTGATCTCTTCCCTCCTTGCCAGATACAAAATGACATCACACTCTGCAGGGATCAAGCATTTACACCTTTTGAACCCTCAACCGGATTCGTGTTTGCAGGCAGCAATTGGTACATTATAGCGCTAACAGCCTGCAGTCACCCGTTCATCTAGTAAAACCTATTGTATAACATATACTAATGCACAGCCAACATACTTATGACACAAGTCATGCATCCTGACAGCACACTTGTAGCAAGTGCCATCCAAAAATTGGTGCACTGACTTTTAAAATGTAAAGCCCGCCTTTCTTCTTTGGGACAGCCTCAAAGGGGGTCTACACAGAATAGGGACAGACACCAGAATTGTTGCTGTTAAATGCTTGCAAGTCAGGTCCAGTTCACGAGGCCCCTCTCTCAGGGCTTTCATAGCCAGAATTATCCAGGGGAAGTTTTGCCACCGTCTTCCTCTGGGGTGTGATTTGTCCAGAGTCACCCAGGGGCTTCCAAGGATGAGACTCCCAGAGCCTCAGCCCAACACTGCAACTACTAGCTCACACTGTCTCTCAAACTTCCAGTTGACTCCAGCTTTTGCCGACCCTCTCCTAAGGTTTTCTTGCTAAGCTTTCTTCAGAGGTTTTGTCGTTGCTTCCCTTGAGGCTGAGAGAGAGTGACTTCTCCAACGTTACCCACTGGGTTTCCTTGTCTGAGCAGGGATTCAAACCCTGCTTTCCCAGACTCCTCAGATTGCTACACTATGCTGGCTCTCAACACACGCAAATAAAAGTTAATAAAATGTCACGGCACTCACTCCAGAACTTCAAAAGAGCCCTGAGTCCAGCTCAGCAAGTGAAAGGCCGTTCTGATGTCCAGCCTTCTCTTCCGATAGTGGCCAACCAACCGCCCCCCACCCTCCCTGAGAAGCCCAGCAGGAAGATGGGGGGCAGTAATGCCCCCTGCCAGGCCCCTGTCCCCCTGCAACTGCTACTGGGAGTCAGACTGCCTTTGCGACTGCAAGAAAGCACAGCCATTCTCGGAGCCATTTTGGGCTCGGAGGATTCCATAGGATAATAATAATAATAATAATAATAATAATAATAATAATAATAATAATAATAATAATATTTATATCCCACCTCTCCCAATGGATCGAGGTGGCATTACAACAGGATATCAAATACATTAGAAACATTAGAATACAACCCATCCTCCCCACCCACCAACCCTTTTAAACCCCCTAAAACACATTAACTATTAAAAACAAGAGGACAGTTGGTGGGAGGCGGTGGAGCACTAGTCTGGGAAGGCCTGTCGGAAGAGGACAGTCTTGACTGCCTTTTTAAAGCCGTCAAGACTGGTAATATGCCGGGTCTCTTCCGGCAGGCCATTCCATAGCTTGGGAGCGACAGAAGAGAAGGTCCTCTGGGTAACTGCAGCCAACCTAGTTCTGACTGGCTGCAGGAAATTCCTCCCAGAGGACCTTAGTGTGTGGGGCGGATTATATGGGAGAAGGCGATCCCGCAGGTAGGCTGGCCCCAAGCCATGGAGGGCTTTAAAGGGAAGGACCAACACCTTGTACTGGGCCCAGAAACTAATAGGCAGCCAATGAAGAGACTTTAAAATTGGTGTTATGTGGTCAGTTTTAGGTCTACCGGTGACCAACCTGGCTGCCATATTCTGAACTAATTGAAGTTTCCAGACTAAGCACATGGGTAGCCCTATGTAGAGCGCATTGAAGAAGTCAAGCCGTGAAGTTACCAGCATGCAGAGAAGCAGAGAAGGTCCTCTGGGTAACCACAGCCAACCTAGTTCTGACTGGCTGCAGTAGCGCTATAACCGTCTAGTGCGGAAACGGCCTCACCCGGGAGAGAGTCCCACCGCTTTTGAACAGACACCAAGGAGCCCCTCTCCTCTCCCAGATCTGTGAGAGCGGTGGGACCCTATCAGGCGTGGGTCTGGGGTCTCTGAAAGCCCGCGTCCTCTGACCCAGCCCGAGTCTTGAGTGGAATGCCTTCTCTCGGCCCCACCGCCACCCCAAGCCTGTCTGGTGAAGGCTGGGGGGAACGGGGCCTTCTCGGTGGCGGCTCCCAGGCGGGGGAATTCCCAGGTCAGCCTGGCCCCCTTTTTCCTGCTGGCAGACTGGGAGATTTTTCTCTTCCCAAGCGGTGGACTGCAAGACAGGCTGCATTTTTGAACGGCCACTATTAGAATCATAGAATCATAGAAATGTGGAGTTGGAAGAAACCCCAGGGGCCATCCAGTCCAACCCCTGCCATGCAGGAACACCCTCAAAGCACTCCCGACAGATGGCCGTCCAGCCTCTGCTTAAAAACCTCCAAAGAAGAAGACCCCACTACACTCCGAGGCAGCAGATTCCACTGCCGGACAGCCCTGACTGTCAGGAAGTTCTTCCTGAGGCTCAGGTGGAGTCTCCTTTCCTGCAGCTTGAATCCATTGCTCCTTGTCCTGGTCTCTGGAGCAGCAGAAAACAAGCCCTCTCCTTCCTCTACATAACATCCCTTCAAATATTTAAACATGGCTCTCATGTCCCCTCTTAACCTTCCCTTCTGCAGACTAAACATACCCAGCTCTCTAAGTCTATCCTCACAGGGCTTCATGGCTTCCAGGCCTCTCACCATTTTGGTCGCCCTCCTCTGAACTTGCTCCAGCTTGCCAATATCCCTCTTTAATTGGGGTGCCCAGAACTGGACACAGAGGCTGGATGGTCGTCTGTCGGGAGTGCTTTGGGGGTGTTCCTGCATGGCAGGGGGTTGGACTGGATGGCCGCTGGGGTCCCCTCCAGCTCTACATTTCTATGATTCTATGATTCTATGTGACATTTGTCACTGCTTATTTTTAAATAGAAAACATCTGTGCATTATCTTAACTGTGCTTTAACTTGCACTATGAGCCATCTTGGACCCCACAGACTACGGTGAACTGCAGAGCTGGAAGGACCTCCAGATTTCCGCAAAAACCCCAGCGAACGCTCCCCCATTAGCCGCCAGGGTCATCTAAACCGACCCCCTTGTGGCAGGGAGTTCCACTGGACGGCGGAGGCCCGACCATTTTTTGCCAGTCCCCAAACCCACTGCTCTCCTGCTCAGTGACACGGAATTGTGGCCCTTCCCTGTGGACGGGCAGGACCCGCGCGTAAGTCCCATCCCACCCCCCGGCTCTCAGAAGACCTAGTGGCCGGGAGTTCCGCGAGCCAGCACTGCGGGCGCGCCGCTACTCGGATCTATACGGTAGGGGCAGAGCGAAGGGCGGTGAGGCGAGGGGAGGGGTCGCCGCGCTGACGTCACTGGGTGGGCGGGGCCTAGCGGGCGCGGGGCGGGGCCCGCGGCTCACCTGACGGGGACGATGCCGAGCTCTTCGGGCCCGGCCAGGCGGCGCCAGGCCCCGGCCAGGAACTCGCGGCACCAGAGGAAGGCCCGCAGGCGGGTGGGCGCCGGCACGACCGGCGAGCCGCGGGGCGAGCTGGGCACGGCGAAGTCGCCGGCGGGCCCGTCCCCTTCAGGCGCCTCCATCACCCGCTCCGCTCGCCTCCGCGGCCGCTGCCCTGCGCGCGCCAATCGCGGCGCCGCTCTCCTCACGGGGCCGGCCAATCGCGGCGCCGGACTTCGCCCCGCCGGGCTCCGCACCCGCCAATCACGGCTCGGCCGCCCGCCCCTGCGCGGCCGCGCCGCTGAGGAGACGCCCTTTCCCGGCTCTGGGCGGGGCCGTCCCGTCTCTTCCCTCCCCGCGCCCAATCCAGGCGGAGGCTTCGTCTGTAGGGCGCTCCGATTGGCCCGTCGCGGTGCCAACATTGTGGGGGAAAAGCGCGGGCGTCCGTTTTGACGCGGAAGTGGGCGTGGCAACAGGCGCCTGAAGTTCTGAGGCAATCGGGGGGCTCCTTGTGGATCCCGCCGGCGTCGACGGGGCGCGGGGAGGCGTGGCCGGCGCGAGGGCAAATCGCAGAGCGGCGGCGCGCGAGGGGGCGGAGTCAGCGGCGGCGCGGGAGACGCGTGTGCTGCTGCTCGTGTGAATGCGCCAGCGAACCGGGGTCGAGCCCTGGGCGGTGTTGGTGGAGCTCCGGTGTGTTCTGCAAAACTGAGCGAGCCCAGACTCGGGACGGACGGTGGGCGCAAGTGGGGAGGAGGGGCTAATCTCGGTCAAGGCATTATTTTTAAGCAATAAGAAGCTTGGGCATCCTTGCGCCCCCTCCACACGGCGAGCTGGGCGATCCTGAGGGGGCGGGAGGTAACTTTTCCGGACTACAACCCCCATAATCCCCTGATGGGGTGGGGGATGCTGGGAGTTGTAGTCCTAAACCAACATCCCCCCCTCATGCCTGGTGGAAGTGCCCGGGGCCCCCCGTGCCCTGTGGTTTGGGGGTCTCACGGGGGGAGGGGGTCCGGGGTAGAGCCCTGGGGCGGGGGGGTCGCTTTTGTCCCCAGAACCCCCCGGGGTGGCGAGTGTCTTCGGGCTCCCAGCTTGGCCTTCACTGCAGGGCTGGCGTCCAGGCGGCGCGAACGGGCCAGGCGGCTGCTTCTGCGGTTCCTTGGCTTGCCTCCGGCCTCCGCACCCCAGTGACTCCCAGGGGGGCTACTCGGTCCCACGACTCGCTCGGGATCCCTCCCAGCGCTGGAGGGGGCCTCGGGGGTCGCCAGGCCCAGCCCCCCGCGCGGAGCAGGGTCTCCAGGCGGAGCCTCCCCGGCAGGTCAGCATGTGGGTCCCTCCAGCGAAGAAGGTGGTCAAGCGGCCATTGAAACAGGGGCTGGATCACGACCGTCTCTCAAGAGTGCTGTACCCGGTTATTCCCAGAACCAGTGGATTCATAGAATCATAGAGTTGGAAGAGACCCCGGAGGCCATCTAGTCCAACCCCCTGCCATGCAGGAACACCCACCAAAGGACTCCCTTGGACAGATGGCCATCAAGCCTCTGCTTAAAAACCTCCAAGGAAGGAGACTCCACCACACTCCATGGAGGCAGCAGATTCCACTGCCGGACAGCCCCGACTGTGAGGAAATTCTTCCTGAGGTTCAGGTGGAATCTCCTTCCCTGCAGCTTGAATCCATTGCTCCTTGTCCTGGTCTCTGGAGCAGCAGAAAACAAGCCCTCTCCCTCCTCTACGTGGCATCCCTTCAAATATTTAAACATGGCTCTCATGTCCCCTCTTAACCTTCTCTTCTGCAGACTAAACATCCCCAGCTGTCTAAGTCCATCCTCATAGGGCTTCATGGCTTCCAGGCCTCTCACCATTTTGGTCGCCCTCCTCTGGACTTGCTCCAGCTTGTCAATATCCTTCTTGAACTGGGGTGCCCAGAACTGGACACAGGATTCAAGATGGGATCCAACCAAAGCAGAGTAGAGTGGTACCAGTACTTCCCTCGATCTAGACACCAGACTCCCATTGATGCAGCCGAGAATTGCATTGGCTTGGCTGCCACATCACACTGCTGGCTCATGTTCAGCTTGTGGTCTATGAAGACTCCTAGATCCCCTTCACATGTACTGCTATCCAGCCACGTGTCCCCCATCCTATATTTTTGATTTATTGAAGGTGCTAGAGAAGAGATGGCACCCAAACATTAGGAAGAACTCTTTTTTCCCCTGTGAGGGCTGTTGGACAGTGGTGGACTCTCCGTATTTGGAGTTCTTTACATTGGATTGGTGTCTTTCAGGAGTGCTATACGGTGTGCCCTCTTTGTATGGGGGATCCCATTCGAGGACCCCCCATGTGAAACAAAAGACACAAAGTGTCACATCCCATTATAGTCAGTGGATGTGGTGGAAGCATGCCCACGGCAGGCAGGCGCATGTCCACTGGCTATAGTGGGATGCACTGCTTTGTGCAACTTTGCATTCATGCGTGTGGGGGCTGCGGGGGGGGGCTGCAGCTGTTTATTCCTGCCCAGCAGGGAGTTGGACAGAGTGGACCATGGGCCCATCTACCTTTGGGATTCTGACTCTACACCTGCTCATAGAAGGACATCCTGCCATAGGTCTCTCCCAGAAGGAAGCTCTTCCTCATTCGTTCCCTGGGGCCACTGAGGAGTGGCTTAGGGCTCTGGGTGTGTTTAGTCTGGAGACGTGACAGCTATGTTTAAATGTCTGAAGGGATGTCATAGAGAAGACGGAGCAAGCCTGTTTTCTGCTGCTCCGGAGACTGGGACACTGGAGCAATGGATTCAGGAAAGGAAAGGAGGAAAGGAGATTCCACCCAAACGTTAGGAAGAACTTCCTGAGGGTAAGAGCAGTTTGACAGTAGGATCCGCTGCTGCCTCAGTGGAGTCTGGTGGAGTCTCTTTCTTCTTTGGAGGTTTTCAAGGAGAGGCTGGATGGCCATCTGTCACAGGGAGGGCTTTGATAACGTCTTCCTGCAGGGCAGAAGGGGTTGGAGTGGGGGGCCCCTGGGATCTACTCCAACTCATGGATTCTGTGGGCCTTTCTGCACTACACTGTTATAGTGCTATTATCCCACTTTCAGTGTCATTTGGAATTCTGGGGTTTGTAGTTTCCTAAGGCCAAAGAGCTCTCTGGCTGAGAATTCTAAATGCTCCTCCCTAAACTGCAAACCCCAGAAATCCACAGGATGTTGAATGTGGAATAATAGCACTATAACAGTGTAGTGTGGAAATGGCCTATGACTTTACACTTGCGTGCAGAAGGACATTCTGCCATATGTTTCTCACAGAAAGAAGCTCCTCTGCATTTGCTCCCTGCGACCTCTGTGCCTGCCCTTTCCCAGATGCCAGAGAACGTGGAGATCAAGGCCCGGGTGCGGGACCTGGCGCAACTCGTGAGCAAAGCTGAACGTCTGAGCGGATCTCCAGGGCAGCTCATTCTGCAGACGGACACGTTCTTCCCTGTCCCCCACGGACGGCTGAAACTCCGAGACCTCAGGGTAAGAGGGCAAGCAAGGCGTGGTCCTGGTGGTTTGTGGTTATTCTGTGTGTTTATACCCTGCTTTTTCCAGCCCTGGGGCTCAGATGACAGATAAAAGTGCACATCAAAATTAAAACAGATAACAGATAAAAGTGCATATCATAGAAAAGTTAAAGTATAATTAAAATATTGATGGAATTAAAAATAATTCAAAAGCATTCCCATTAAAAAAGAAAAACAGATGTAGACAATGCAGCATAGAATAAAGGGGTCTTTCTCTATCAGCTGTCAGTCCACAAAGGGCTGCTGAGTGGAACAAACCTCCTGTGAACAAATTCTGCCGAGAAAGCCCCGTGAGAAGTTCACTTTAGGGTGGGTCATAAGTTGGAAATGACTTGAAGGCACACAAGAACAAGAGGGCTGATGGAGACGGTTAAGGCGACTATGAAATTAATACCAGGGTGGTGTAATACCACCTCCAGCTCTTCTACCCCATAATTCTCATCCCATTTATAAGGATTGTTTCCTGACACGATGCCCATACCTTTTAAAAGGAAAACCCTCCGGATCCTCCTCTGCATCTCTTGCCCAGAAGTTGCTGGTGAAGAGAGTGAAAAAAAGAGCTGGGAACCTGGGAGAGTCCAATGAAATCCTCAAGAGAAAAAAGGAGGCACATCTTAAAATGCTCAGAAGACAGTCTTTAGTTAGCCAGAAAGCCCCACGCATTTTGGTCTGTGGGTGATCCTTTAAGGCCTTGTTCAGAGGACCCCTTGAAACTGAAATTGCAGAAGTTTCTGAGCCACAAGTCGAACCAAGGAACCAATGGTTTTGGAGTTTGTGGCTGGAATTTTAAGTGAAGGAAGCCTTAAGCGTATCCAAGACCAGAATACATTAGGGTTTTTGTGGATGGACCCCATCAAATAAGCCACAGTGGCCCCCCTGATCTTGCAAAACGCAAGCCAGGCAGTGGAGGACCAGAGATCCCCGAGGCCTGTCACTCAGAGGGTGGCTGTAAGTCAGAGGTGACTTGATGACAAATAATAACAATAACGACAGACTATTATCCCGGAATTCTGAGACCGGCTGGCCTCCGTTTTCTCCTGCAAATAAAGATGATTCACAAGAGAAGCCGCAGATACCTCTCTCCGTGTGCCTCCTTGCAGGGCGCTTCTCCTCTCTTGCCCCTGCCTATGGCCCGGGTGTTTGGCAAGACAATGGGCGCCCTTAGGAGCCCAGCCCTGGTGATGTCAGCCTGATTGGCCTCACCTGGCAGCAGAGAGACACCGTCTGCTCCAGGGGAGCAAAGTGCCCGTTCTGGTGGGCAGGGAGGCTGAGCAGCCATTGCGAGCTCTCTCTGGGGACCTTAGGATGCTACCCTGTTAGGGGGCTGTATCCCCCTTTAGCTGCAGGGACAATGTCCTGTGGAATTCTGCAGTTGGTCGGTAGTTAGTGAGGCCCAAGAGTTCTCTAGCTGAGAATTCATGGAAGTTCCTCCCTCAACTGCAAAACCTAGCACTGCGTATGATGTTGCCGTGGCAGTTAAAGTGGCGCAATAGCACCGTTAACAATGCAGTGTGATAAGGAGCTGAGTGTCTTTATTTGGAATTGGAAAACACTCAGAGTCAAGGATATGGTAACACCTGTAATGGATTCTTTCTTCTCCAGAGCTATTTTAATTTACAACGTACATTGAAGGTTTTTTTTATTTGTCCTCCTAAGCTTCATGTGAAGTAGGCCAGACTTAGGCCATTTCTGCACTAGGCTGTTATAGCGCTATTATTCCACTTTCAACATCCTGTGGAATCCTGGGGTTTGCAGTTTTGGGAGGGGCCGGCAGGCCCCTCCCAAAACTGCAAACCCCAGGATTCCACAGGATGGTGGAATAAAAGTGCTATAACAGTCTAGTGCAGAAATAGCTTTACTCACTTTTAGAAAAAAATTAAGGCTTCTTTTTTAAACAAAGTTTTGGTTCAAGAAGGAGAAATTGTCAAAACTGATTGACAAAATTAACTCTAACTTTTATTTAGATAACAATAAAAATAAATATTAAAATTAATATGCAGGTCAAAGTTAATACATTTCTTCATAGAATCATTCCTTCAGTCTGCTTTTAGACAGTTCGATTACATCTTTTATCTCTCATATAAAGCACAAGTATCGTATAACTGCTGGTTATATGATATACAGCTGCTACACTCTCACCAAAGGCAAAACTCCCAATCTAGGTCACACTCTCTGACCAGGTTCTGTTAGGGCCCAGTTCGTCTTTTGCCTCTTCCTAGGCGTCCCCTGAGAATCAGCCCTCCCCGCACGGTCACCCACCCTGGCTGGCTGCGTGCCTGGGGCCAAGAAAGAGCCCTACTCATGGAGGGAGGTGGCCGTCTTTCCCAGAGCCTGGAGCCAGGCTGAGCCAGGCTTTATGAGCCGTAACCAGCACTCTGAATTGAGCCCAGGAACAAACTGACAAGCAGGGGCCCTGCAGTAGATGAACGGCTGCTCATGAAAGTTTCCAGGAAGGCCAGTTCACCTCCCCCCGCTTTTTAAAAAGGGTGTTCTGGAGGGGCCATGGGCTGCAAAGATAGCCCTGGGGTCCACACGCAATGCTTTGCCCACCTCTGTCTTAGCTGGTGGATTTCCCACAGTCTCTTCTGCTGCTGGGGGTTGGTTGCTAGAAGCCTTTTCTTGGGGGCTGCTGCTGCCCCTGTTGCCCGTGGGAGTGGGATGGATGCGTCCCTTTGGCGTTCTGCCACCCGTGATTTGGCTGCCCTGGCCTGCTCCCTGCCAAAGCGGTGTTTACAATCAGGGTTGTCTAGCAGGTGGGAAGCCTTTCACGCACTGCTAGTCATCCAAATTCCCACATAATAATGATAACACAGTTATTCATATATTAAATTTGCATACTTGAAGGTACTCCCAGCGCCATTCACATCCATGAATCCCTTGTGGGGGATTTGGAAGTAAAACTAAGGAGGAATGAAATGTCGCAACTGGCCATGGTTGCCCACTAGCCAAGCTGGCTTCTGTTCTTGGCTTTTTTTTTTTTATTTGATTGGGCATTCTGCATCAAGGTTTTATACAGCTTACATTGGTTAATAATTGCAGGTTCCTCCCTGATTTTGAACTATTGGATGGGGGTCTTCAGCCTTGGATGATCAAGCTACCAAAGAGTTTTTTGTTGGCCTAACTGATTAGAACTGGGAGTTCTAATTTGCGGTCTTCCTTCTGAGCTGCAACTAGCTGCTATTCCATTCCTCCCCAGGACTTGGTTTCGTACCCCAATCTAACACCTACCCTTGCTGTAGACCAAAAGTTACGGGTGGTAAATGGATGTGGCACCTGGTTTGTGGCATTTAATCTCTTCAGCTAGTGGGTGCCAGCATCCGTGTGGAGTGGATGGTGGAACTGGGCCCCTAAACAACAAATTCCTCCCAGGCCATCCTAAGGCTGACGCTGCAGGTCCCCAAGGCTGGCCAGTGGGTTCCTTGGGTGGACACGGACCCCTCCAGCCAAGAGAAGGAAGTAGAAACGGATCCTGGAGTTACAGTCATCCTCCTCGTCCATGGCTTCACTTTCAACCATGGTCTGAAAATTCTAAATGGAAAATTTCAGAAATGCCCCCTTCCCTCACAGACTCACTTCCCTCCCTCCCTCTCTTCTTTCCTTTGCTCCAATCCGTCCTGCAGCATCTCCATCCACGTGTCACTCGAAATAGCCCTCCAGCTTCCCAGGGACCACAAGGAGATGCAAAAGACTCAGGCCGTTTCTGCACTAGACTGTTTTATAGCGCTATTATTCAACTTTCAACATGCTCTGGAATCCTGGGATTTGCAGTTTAGGCAACGGCCGGCCAGCCCCTCCCTAAACTTCAAACCCCAGTATTCCATAGGATGTTGAAAGTGGAATAAGAGCTCTGTAGCAGTCTAGTGTGGAAATGGCCTCATTCGGTCTGGTATGAGTATGAATCTTTTGCATCTCTCTGTGGTCCCTGACAAGCCAGAGGGCTACTTCCAGGAATGCCAGAGCTGAAGCAGGCCGGTACTCTCCGTGGTTTCAGGCAGTTGTAGGCTCCGTTAAGAGCAGAATCCCGTTTTCCCCAGTTCAAGCTTTATTGCGCTGTTTGCCAAAGACACCAGAAGTCTGTGTTCCTCTTGGCCTCCTTTGCCATCCTCCCAGTGCAGCTGAAAAACTTCCAGCTAATCAAAGAGGAAATGGGGAAGCTAGGCTGGTTTAAAAAAAGGAATTTCCTTATCATTGTTAACTGAGGAACACATGGGTTTTAATAAGTGAATACAAAATCAAATGAAGTCCAGATTCTGTGCAGGTGAAGATGGTCCTCCCAGGAGCTGTTTTTCTGTCTGTCTGTCTGGCAAGGGACTGCTTCATTCAGTCAGAGGCAAGGGAGACTGCTGGTGGACTTTCTCTTTGCAGGATGGCCATGGACAGCTGGTGTTCTACAACCGCCCCGACTCCGAAGGACCCAAGCTCTCCCATTACACCATGTCCCTCACTGAAGATCCAACAGGACTTGTGGTAAGCCCTTTTCATGATGGGAACTGTTGTTCTCTGTGGTTCCTCAAAAAAAGGATGCAGGTGGAAGCCCAGAGCAGTCTGCCTGGATTGGGACCCCGTCTGACGTGGCTGTCATACTCAGGGGACACCTTCTGGCCTCCCAGGACAGGCACTGTGTGACTTCCGTGTTCTCCTCCTGTCTCCAGGCGGAACTCCAGATCCCTCGTCCTGACCAAGAACCATATCACAGTGTGATGCAACAGCTAAAATTCCAATGCAATTCTAGGCTGCATTTATAGAGTATAGTGCCAAGTCTAGGGAAGTGTAGGCCCCTCTTCACCTTCTCTTCACCCGCCTAAACTTACCCAGCTCCCTAACCCACTCCTCATAGGACTTCATGGTTTCCAGCCTTTGACCACTTTGGTTGCCCTCCTCTGGACACCTTTTCCAGCTTGTGAGTATCCTTCCTGAACTGTAGTGCCCAGAACTGGGTGCGGTATTCTTCCAGGTGGGGTCTGACCAAAGCAGAATAGTGTGGTACTATCACTTCCCTTGATCTTGACACTATACTCCTATTGATGCAGCCTAGAACCGTGTTGGCTTTTTTAGCTGCTGCATCACACTGCTGACTCATATTCAGCTTGTGGTCTGCTGAGATGGAGACTAAGAAAGGAGCAGGGGCAACCGATCCTCTGACAGGAGGGAGCTGCACAGTCCCAGAGCAGCCACTAAGAAGGCCTCCGCCAAACATGCTTGCAATGGTGGTGGGGCCAAGAGGACGCCTGTCCTCCAGCAAGACCTCTGTCGTCAGGCAGGTGTGCGTGGTGGGGTGCTTTTCCAGCCACAGTCCTTGGGTCCTTTGGACTGGAGGCCCCGGGGTGTTTTTGCGTGCGCCGGTCCTTTCTGATTGCCTGAGGGAGGGACCACGGCTGCGTGTGCGAATTCCCCTTGCTGTTTCCACCTGGCTGATCCTGCCTTTCTCCTGCAGGCGGTCCTCTCTCAGGCCCTTGGGGTGCAGGGTGTCGTGAAGAAGGAGCGCCGCCTCTACCTGGTGGGCCAGACGCGCATCCACGTGGATCACGTGGAAGGCTTGGGTGACTTCATGGAACTGGAGGTGAGGAGGAGGGCTGTGGCAGGGGGTTCCCAACCTTTTCTTTACTGGGGACCCTCTGTAAATATAATTTGTTGACAGGAACCCCAAAAGCTTAACCTGAGATTTTAATATTTAAATATGGATTTAAATAGTCAAATATTTATTTATATTTTCATTTATTTATTTATTTATTTATGGCTTCTGGAAACCAGGATTCAAATCCTGGCTCAGACACTGAGTGACCTCAAGCAAGTCACTTTCTCTCAGCCTCAGAGGAAGGCAACGGCAAACCCCCTCTGAACAAATCTTGCCAAAAACCCCTGTGATAGGTTCACCTTAGAGTTGCCGCGACACAGAAGTGACTCGAAGGCATGCAACAACTAAGTGCCACCGATGGGATATTCTTCCTGGCCATCAGGTCTTTTCCCTTTGAAAACTGGATTAAGGTGGCCCTCAGGTGAACCTACCATGGGGGTTTTCTTGCCAAGATTTGTTGCCTTTGCCTTTCTCTGAGGCTGAGAGAATGTGACATGCTTGACATCACCCACTGGGTTTCCATGGTCGAGTGGGGATTCAGACTCTGATTTCCAGAGTCATAGTATGGGCATGTGCACATGCCTGCTGCTCTGTCCCTTTTGTCAGGGATGTGGGGGGGGCACCAGAACTGCTCCCTTGTTTGCAAATGAGGGGGCAGTTTGGGTACACTTTACATGCATGCTGCTGTGTCCCTCAGCGCCCACCCCTCTGCTTCTGCATCCCTGATGAAAGGGACATGGGCAGCGGGCGTGTGCATTCAGCCAGTCTGCTCCCTCGTTGCAAACGAAGGAGCAGTTTTGACATCCACACCTCCCCCCCCGCCACAGTGCTGTGTCCCTTTTGCTGCCATTGCTGTCCAGCAGGAGGGCTTCACAAACCCCCAGGTTAAGAACTACTGTTCTAGAGCATGAGAAAACAACCTCCTTCCAAACAGATATGCTAGACATGAAATGGGAAAATTACAATTAATAATAGGGGGATGGCAAAAATAAAATTTCAAATGTAGAGATAAATCCAACAATGAAATAACAGATCATTCAGAGAGAAGAACAGTAAAGGTGTTTCTTTACAGGGGTAAATCAATAGTATACCAAGTAATAGGTGAGAGGAAGTAAATTTATGGTAAGTGTTACACAATCAACCAGATATCAGTGACTTTTACTGGGACCTTATTATTGCTTATTTGTCTATGTTGGTTTTTTTATATCCATTGGTAACTTTGTGTTTAGTTGTGTATAGTTGTCCTAATTCCATATATAATTTTTTGGTAATAATTAATAAAGAGTTAAGAAAAAGGAAAGAAAACAACCTCCCTCCATCTTCCCCTTGGGGACGGCCTCTCAGTTACTCGGCAGCGGCTGCGTTGCATCACCTCTCAGACGCCTCCAAGCTAAACATGTTCAAATGCAGATCCGTTGCAGCGGTGTCTTATGCTCACGGACTGACAGATGATGATTTATCTTCCTAATTTTGGAGGGCAAACCTCTTTGCAACCCCAAGGACTCAGAGAGTCCATTTACACTGACCTTCTCTTAGAGTCCTTGTTACAGAAATGCAGTTTAACAGTGCATCAACCTCTACCAATCTCAAATATATTTTCTTTGAACACCAGTGTGCCTCATAACTTCCAACTGAAAGGAAAGCAGCACAGGTTGCAGCCAGATTGTACTCCACAGAGGAGCATTGTCTGTATTATATTGTCAGCACCAGGCCAGAATAGCCAGCTACTTCGCTAAAAGGTGTTGTGACGTCCAGTGCACTTCGGCTTTTGCTGAACCAGCCTCAGTTTTAAATCTAGAGAAACAATACAGGTAGAAGCCATGGCAATATTCCACTGATTGTTATATGGACCAATCTGGTCACCTTGTCCACAAAATTGGGACTCAAAATGGCTCACAATTTAGAAGAGCGACACAGTTAGAAACGTACAACAAGTGAATGTTAAAACAGATTTAATTGTTTTTGCAGTAATTACACCTCAATAAAAGAATAATATGCAATTAAAGGAGATTTTAAAACTCTTAAAAACAATAATTAAAACAATGCAGCACCCCCTAGTCTGTTTTTAAAACTTTCTGTTTTAAAATCCTGTGAGCAAAAAGGTTTTAGCCTGCTGATGAGAGGCCGGAGAAAGAGGGGGCCACTCTGGCCTCTCTGGGAAGGGACTCCCACAGTCTAGGGGCAGCCACCGGGAAGGCCCCCTCCGGTGTCCCCACCTACTGTTCCTGGGGTGGCGGTGGGACTGAGAGGAGGGCCTCTCCAGAAGATCTCAGCTGGCTCACGCAGGAAAATAAGGCCTGCCTAATAGCCTGGCCCTGAGCATATATCTAGCCATACTCAAAAACCCAGCCACAGCTCAAATATCAAAGGACAAAAGGGAGAGCTCCATTCCCCACCCTGTTTTAAGCCTTTCTAAGGCCATTTGTGGGTGCAACCCTCCCCTGTCTGCTGGCCCTGTAGTAACTGGAGGGGCCGGGCGGGGTAGCTGGTGCCTTTCCGGCTGCTGTCCAAGCTTCCCCACTTGCCCCCCATTTCCTTCCCTGGACGGGGCCTTCCCCTGAGCAGTCCTCCTCCTCCTCTGCCTCCTTCCTCGCTTGGAGCTAGTGGGTCTCCCATTCTCTTTCTCTGTCTCTCCAGGTGGTGTTGCAGGAAGGACAGTGTCCCAAGGATGGGGAAGAGGTGGCTCAGCAGCTGATGGAGGAGCTGGGTGTGAAAAAGGAGGATCTGCTTGCCGGGGCCTACTTGGACCTCCTCCTGGCAGGAGGGGAATCTCCTCCGTGATGGCCGTGGTCATTCCAGCCTGCTTAAAGGTCACCGGGTGGAGAGCATGGAGGGTTACATCTCACCAGTTGATAGATCTGCCTATTAAAGCATAAGAAATGCAAAATGAAAAAGAAAATGCAACGGTGGCCTGGCTCCTCAGCAAAAGGGATTGCAGACAAACATTGTTTTGTCGCTGCGGTCTCTGCAAGGATTTAAGGGCTTCTGAGCTGATGAAGCACAACCACTCAGAGCAGGAAATGCCTGTGCTGAAACCAAGTGTGTTGCTGTTTAAGGTGCCACAAGAATCTTTGCTCATTCTGTGTAAAACACCGACAGCCTAATGCAGAGGTTCCCCCGCAGGCTGCGAAAATGCTTATGTTCTCTTCCACACAACCAGCAATGTGGGTTTACTGGAAAATTGTCCAGTGCTCCAGATAATGTTACCCAATCTGGTACATTTAGATTAAATGTTGTATTTCAACACATTCAGTGTCTCATGTGAAAATTATTTTGTTGGGTTTTTTGTAGTCATGTAAACAGAAGAACATGTAGTTCCTTTATACTTAATTACAAATGACTACATCTGAAAGAATACTATTTTTAGGCTACATACTAAATAGCTAGTGTACCTATCATTTAAGTTTCTTTTGCTGAGGTTTAACCGTGGTCCCTTCAGCTTGACTAGCTTACTCTCAGCTCTGTGTTCCAACTCCAGTTCAGGACATGGAAGAAACTGGTTCAGTACAGTTAGATGCACATTTTACTTAATTAAAGGCTGGATGTGAGTCTTTGACCGTATCTTGTGTTGACTGCATGTACCTGTGACAGCTTTAGAATCAGGAGATTTTGTGAAACAGAAGCAAGCTTAGGAGTGTGTCCATTTATTAGTCTGTTCCTCTGAGCCACAGTGTTTGTCAACATTCGTCTCTAGAAGAATAAATGTTTATATCCTTTATTCTGCCCATTTAACACAGCTGACTGCAGTAGGGAAGCCTAGATAGTTTTGAATCAGTCTGTGTGTGTGTGTGTGTGTGTGTATGGGTGGGTGTGTGGGTAAGTGATCAATTTTCTACAAAAAAACATAGCATTGGACAATACAGCATTTTAGTGTGTCCCAGAATTTTTTTTACCCTACATCTCTACACAACAACAACGCAAGTTCACCTATTTGCAAATCTCTGTGTGATGTGTTGTTCCAATCAGGGCCCCCTGGCTAAGCTGACTTACAGGGAGGGGTCACGGAGGCATGGGCTTGAGAAGCTGCAATGGGGTTGTACTGTGTACAAAATGATGATGTACATCTCATGTGCATTGCGTGCAACATTGGCACTGTGTGCATAATTTCCTCCCCTACAGCCTTGAACTGCATAGGGGTGTCCCATCAGCCAGAAATGTGCAGCTGCTTCTGTCGAGGAATGTGTGCGTGTGTGTAAGAGCTCGACAGGATTCCACAAGCCAATGTTTGTGGTCTGTGAGTGGTTCTCGGGGTGGTCAGCCAAAAGGCAGAGGCTGGCTGGAGCTGGGGTGGCGTGCGGGACTGTCCTCCCCTTAACAGAAGTGGATCTGCTCAGTTTGGCAGCTGGTTCTCTTGCTCAAATGGCACCAGATGCGGGAGGGATCATCCTCGTAAAACTATCCCAAGGTGTGTGGCCTGGCAACAGAGGACTCCAGTTTGAAATCCAGTTTATAATCCTTGGTGTCTGAAAATCCTCCATCCTTTCATTAACAGCTTAATTCCACAGATGATTTTATGAGTGCCTCTAGCCCAAAGCCTACAACACTATTTCAGGTGGCTAATGATTTACTTGTTGCTATTTATTCATTTGTTTGTTTGTTGTGTGGGGATTGGCTTATTCATCTGGCTAATTATTTAAAAAATTACACATCATGAACATTACTTTTTAGGGTTTTTTTAAAAGTAAAAATAGATTTAAAAATACAGAAACAGACCACCCGTTTGTCACAATAACAGTTGAGTCATTAATGAGTAAATTTCATACATTGTGCCAAAAGTAGCTGTGCTGCCAGGTGTTGCATTACTTTTCCAAAGGGATGTTTTTTCCCCCAAAGGGATGTTTTAGCTCCCCAAAAATTCATTACAGGTGATGTCACTTGAAGTGATGTTTCTCCTCATTACTTTTTGAAAGGGATGATGTTGTTACTCCCCAAAAAGCACGTTGCAGAAGACGTTGCTTGCAGTGCCTCAGTTGCAAGCTTTGGTCAGCCTACAAGCTGTCTACCAGGGAGAGACCGTGGCCCTTTGCACACGTGGAGGGAGAAACAGGGTAAAATGCGCTGAAACGGAGCTTACCGGCAACCGGGTAAGTCCGTCGCCACACGGGGAAGCGCGCGTTCGCTGCTCCACACTCCTTGGCATCCTGCGGCGTCCAAAATGGCGGCTTATGGCTGGCGGAGGCTCTCCACCAACCAGAGAAGCTCGCCAGCCGGAAGCCCACCCCCGGCAGATCTGCAGGCATGCACTTGCGCGCGCCTGCAAATCTACACCGGGCGCTGCGACGGGGCGGCACGCAGCTGCACGCTCCGTGCTTTTTAAAAACCTCATCAAAAGTGGTTTTTAAAAAGCATGTGGCGCCACCACTTCCGGTCGCTCCTGCGCGGATTGGGGTGTGGAACTACGCTAAAGTAGTCCGCCCCAATCCACTTTACGGTGTAGACGACCTCCGGTGTGGAAAGGGCCCGTGTACTGTAGTGGGTAAAGGGACTCATCTTGAAATCTTCACCCAACTGTGGGACTCACGGGGTGACCCAGCTGTGTCCACCTTGCTGGGTTGTTGGAAAGATAGAGAATGGCGAACACTGTACACCCTGCTCTTTCCCCCTCGCGCCAGATATAGTGGCAGCACAACTGATTATGGGGCGAGAGGAGCTGGCATCCCACCCAGACCCACCCAGCTCCTTCTTTGGAAGTTTTTAAGTGGACATTAGATGGCCGTCCCTTGGGAAGGTTACAGGGGTGGAGTCTGTGCTGGAAGAAAGAGGTTGTACTAACTGGCCCGGGGGGTGGCTTCCAACTTTGCCACTCTAAGCCCTGCCTGGTGCCAAGCATGTGGGCCAAGGGACAACTCCCTGCCCAAAGTGGCTGCATTTCTCCAAAGCAAAAGAGCCGCCACCTCGTCTTCTGCGTGGCAGGAGCTCCTCTCTGATACCAGAAAGCAAAAGAATAAGCGAAGAACAGGCAGCATAAGAGGAAAAAGTACAGTGTTGGCGGTCATTTAGCTTTTTTAAAAAAGAGGGTAACAGAGGCACGATAGAGGTATGTAACGTTATTCATGCTGTGAAAGTGGGAAGACGGCCTTTCCTCGTCTCATAATGCTGGTGAGGTCGGGGAGTGGAGCTGAATGACAATGCATTTGGGACGTATCAAAAGACTCCTTCAAACACCTAGGGCTGCCAGTTTGGATTTGGGGCTGGGCTGTTGAAAATTTAAGCCTGAACAGATCACACAGCAGGATGAGGCCCTGGGAAGCTCCATCAGCCCAGAGAAATCAGAATTGGACCGGGAAGAGACCCCAAGGGCCATCAGCCCCCCTCTGCCACGCAAGAAGATGCAACCAGAGCACTCCCAGAAGATGTCTATCCAGCCTCCCTTTAAGAACCTCCTAAGAAGGAGGAGACTCCACCACACTCCATGGAGGAAGAGCGCATTCCACTGTTGAACTGCTCAGCATAAGCAAGTTCTTCCTGAGGTTCAGGTGGAATCTCTTTTCCTGTAACTTGAAGCCATTGCTCCTTGTCCTAGTCCCTGGAGCAGCACAAAGGAAGCTTGCTCCATCCTCCACATGACATCTCTTCAAATATTTAGACATAGCTGTCTTGTCCCTCTTAACCTTCTCTTGTCCAGACTGAACATACCCAGCTCCATAAGCCTCTCCTCATGGGGCTTCATGGTTTCCAGGCCTTCTACCATTTTGGCTGCCCTCCTCTGGAAACATTCCTGTTTGTCAATATCTTTCTTGAATTGTGGTGCCCAGAACTGGACACGGTATTATTCTATGTGGGCTCTGACTAAAGCAGAATAGAGTGGTACTATCCCCTCCCTTGACCTAGACTCTGTATTCCTATTGATGCAGCCCGGAATCACATTGGCTCTTTTAGCTGCTGCATCACACTGCTGACAAAGGCACCTCTTCTCCGCATTTCCCAACCTCAACTTGCCATCATAGCTGTCCCCTCCCATTGTCTCATCATCGGACAATGGAGTGCTCGGGGTGCCCAGCTCTGTTCTTTTGCCAGCATCTCTGTGGCCCCTTGGCAATGTTTATTTTGAAGCGGTTTGCCATTGCCTGCCCTTCAGTACTGAAGGTCACCCTGTGTGTTTCCATGGGTGAGTGAGGACCTGAATCCTGGTTTCTCAACATCCTAGCCCGATACTCAGGCTGTTATGCCACGCTGGCTCTCTGAAGGTTCTCCTAGCTGGGTTTCTTCAAAGGTGGTTTCCGGCTGACTGGGATTGAGAGTGACTGGCTGGGCTCCGCAGCTGCACAGACTCTGGCTTCCGGGGCAGCACTCAAACCACTGTGCCCTGCTGCCTCTCCTAGGGATCCCGTGGGAAGACCCTTGCCCTCCCTTAAGGCTGAGAGAATGTGACTCGCCCGAGCTCACCCGGGGGATCTCAGTGGCCAAACTGGGATTCGGACCCTTGTCTCCTGGAGTCTCAGCCCAGAACTCAAACCGCTACCCTGTGCTGTCCCTCACCCCACCCATTTCGTTGCATGTCCCAGCTCCGGGGGAGAGGCTCACGCCGGCCATGGGAGGGGGCGGGGGGCGGGCGGGCGGAGGGCCGGCCGGGGCGAGCTGGAACCTCCGGGGGCTCAGAGGCCCCCGGGCCAGCCGGCAGGAGGGGCGGCCGTTCCCCGGAGGGGCGCCCGCCTCGGTGCCTCCGTCCCCACCTCGCCCCCCCCGAGGCTGCCCCCTTCCCCTGGAGCCCGGGAGGGGAGGGGAAAGCCCCGGAGACGCGCAGCGGCGGGCGCCCAGGGGCCCCTCTCCCCGGCCGCCCCGGTGCCCCCCGCCAGACCAGGGAGCGGTGGGGGTCTCCCTGAAAGCCCCCCGGGGGTCCGGAGGAGGCCCCCACGCCCCCGCTCCCGGGAGCCTCTCCCCAACGCTCTGGCCGGGGGGGGCGGGCCCACGCCCGGGGGGCAGGGGGCGAGGAGGGGGGCGGCCGGGCGGGGGCGGGGCCGAGGCGGCGGGGGCGGCGGGGGGCCCGAGGGGCTCCGGATGCCCCTCCCCCTCCGTCCCCCGGGCGCAGGCCGGCGGCGCCCGCCCTCCCGCTTCAGCACCCGGGACAGCGCCCCGAGGCCGCCCGCCCGCCCGCCCGCCCGCCCGCCCCTTCAGCACCGCCGCCGCCGGACAGCGCCAGCCCCGCCGGGAGTGGGGGGAGGCGGGAGGCCGGCGGCCGCGGGGAGAGGCCCCTCCCCAAATACCCAGCCCGGGAGGGAGGGAGGGAGGGGGTCGGGGAGGGCAGGAGGAGGGGCCCCTTCCCCGGCAGGCGCCCCGGGCCCAGGGCGGGGGCTTCCTTTTGTCCGCCTCGCCCGCGGGAGGAGGAGGAGGGGGCGGCGGCGGCGGCGTCCCTCCCTCCCTCCCTCCCGGCGTCTCTCTCGCCCCCCCCGCGCCGCATCTGCATTGGAGGGAGGGGGAGGGAGGGGCCGCGGCGACGCCTCGCTCCTCCCCCTCCCCTCCCCTGCCCTCCCCCTCCCCTCCGGGCGCGTGGCCGGTCTGGCGGCGGGCGGTGCCGGGGGTCGTCCTCTGTGAGCTGCGGCCCGGGCCCTCCGCGCCCGCTCTCCCTCCCTCCCTCCCTCCCTCCCTCCCCTCGGCGGCCGGAAGGCGGCGCTGCGGCTCCCTCCCTCCCCCCTCCCCCTCCCCCTCCCCCCGCCGCTGTTTACCGGGCCTGGGCGGAGGGAGCGCGGCGGCGGGCGCGGGCGCGCCATGGCTGCGGAGGCTCCCGGCGGCTCCGGACAGCAGCAGCAGCAGCACCACCAGCAGCAGCAGCAGCACCAGCAGGAGCCGCCCTCCACGCCGCCGCCGCCGCCGCCGCCGCCGAGGGCCCAGTGAGGGGCCGCCCCCGCCGCCGGAGACCCCCGCCCGGGAGCGCCCCGCCTCCGCGGCCCGGCCGGACCCGCCTCGCCTCCGCCTCCGCCTCCGCGTTCCTTCCCTCGGTCTCCGCCCTCGCCTCCGCCTCGGCCGCCCCCCCGCCGCCCCTCCCGCGCAGCCCCCGGTCCCGGCTGCGGCGCGGCGGCGGCGAAGATGGCGGATCGGGCGGAGATGTTCTCGCTCTCCACCTTCCACTCGCTCTCGCCGCCGGGGTGCAGGTAGGCCAGGCGGCCCCGGCCGAGGACCCCCCCCGCCGGCCCCGCGGGGCTCCCAGGGAGGGGGCGGGAGGAGGGCGGCGGCCGGGCGGGGCGGGGCGGGGGAGGACGCGGGGGCGGGGGGAGGGGGCGCCGCACCTTCCGACGCCCCCCGCCCCAGGCCCGCCTCTCTCCCGGGGCGGCCGAGGAAGGGCGTGCGGACCCCCGGCGGGAGGGGGAAGGCCGGGACCCGGGTCTGTTGGGGGGTCTCCCTCTCCCCGCGGGTGGGCCGAGGCCCCCTCCCCGGGCGCCGGGGCTGGGCCGGGGTCTCTGGGCCTCGCCTCCCCCCTCCCTCCCTCCCTCCTTGGCCCGGGGCGGGGGGGCGCGGGGAGGGGCCCCTTCCATCTTCCGCCCCCTCCCCCCGGGCCCGCCCGAGCCCGGCCCTCCCCGGCCCCTCCTCAGGCCCCCGGGCCCCGGCCCTGAGCCCCGCTCGGATCGCGGCCCCCCCTCGCAACAGGCGTTTCGTGGGTGGGGGGCCGGTGGAGCCTGAGGGGGGGGAATGGGGCCGCCTCGCTCCCCTCCCCCCGTCCCTCCCCCCTTGGAGCTGCGTCGTCTCCCCCGCCCCAGGCCCGCGTGCCTGCCCTTGGGGTCCCCCCTCGCGGCTCCCCCCATCCTTGAAAGGCGTCCCTGGGCAGAGGTGGCGTCGCTGCCCTCCCCCCTCCGGAGGAGCCCCCCTCCTCCTCTTCTCCCCCTGGAGCCCCCCTCCTCCCCAGGGCTGCCTGACGGGGCCCGTCCCCAGCGCCCTCCCCCGGCGCAGCGCCTGGCCCGGTGAGGGATGTCTGCGGAGCCCCCCAGCCCGGCCCGGCCCAGCCTAGTTTCGGGCCCTCCGTGGAGCCAGGCGTCCCCCAGCATCTGTCTCCTTGGGCCGGGGGCCCGCCTGGGGAGAAACACACGGGGGGGTCTGCAGCACGGAGGGCAGGGGGAGGCCCCGATTCAGAGCGGGCAGCACCCCTGGCCCCTGGCCCCAAGGAAGAGCAGATGCAGATGCGGATGCTCCCCCTTCCTCCTCCTCGCCCGCTCAGGTTGGGCCTCCGCTCAGGTTGGGCCTTCTCTCCCCCCCGTTCCTCCGCCCCTCCCATCCCCAACATGCCACCTCCATGAGGGGCTGGCGGGAAGCCAGGCCCACCCCCAGCCCCCCCAGCTGCTTTCATGGGGAGCCGGGCCCCCCTTCTTCCTCCCCCTGGGGGGGGAGGCCTGTCAGATTCCTTCTGCTTCCCCCACTTGTTTCCGCCGGCCTGCCTTTGCCTTTGGGGTCTCTCCCTTCGAGGTGGGGAGAGAGGAACCCCACGGGGAGGAGGAGGGAGAGGGAAGGGGCCGAGTCGGGGGACAATGAAGGATGGGAACACCAGGCTGAGTCTGCGTCTGTTCCAAGGGGGTTGGATGGATGTGGGGAGAGGTGGTTGGACGCGGGAGGTTGTTTCCTAGAACGGGGAAAAAAATGCAGGGAGACTGGGCTGAGAAGGAGCCGTGTTGCGTGGAGGTGCCCCGGTTGGGTCCTAGCAGGAAAATCACAGGGACGCATTTTGGAAAAGGTAATAACAGTGAAAGGCAGGGCCGTGATTGGCAAGGCTGGGCGTGTGGGATGCCGTTGGAGGACAGGGTGTGTGTGTGTGGGTCTGTTTGTGCGGAGGGAGCCCTTTCCTTCCAAGAGGCTGCTGACAGGCAGGGCCTCTGGAGACCGGCCCTTGGCACAGAGGGAGTGCCTGGGGAGGGCGGCTGGTCGCCAGAGAGGGGGCAGCGGGCAAGCTTTCCTTTGGGTTGCCTGCAGAGCAGGGGCACCCAGCCCACCCTCCATTCCCTCAATTGTTTCTCTGCCATGTAACACTTCGTGTGAAGGAGGAACCATAGAATCATCAAATCACAGAGATGGAAATGACCTCAAAGGTCATCCAGTCCAACGCCGTTCCCAAAAGAGGGCCATTCATCGTCTGTTTCAAAACCTCCAAAGAAGGGAACTCCCCCGCACTCCTAGGGAGCAGTCAGACCCAATTAAAAAAGTTCAGGTTTGCGTTGAATCTTTCCCTTTAAGATGAAATCTCTTTTCCTGTACTTGGAATCTGTTGCTCCGTATCCTAGTCTCTGGAGCAGCAGAAAACAGGCTTGATCCACCCTCCAGAGGACATCCCTTTAAGCATTGTATTCATGTTCTCTCTCCATCTTCTTTTCTCCAGGCTAAACAGCTTCCTAAGCCACTCCTAATAGGGCTTCATGGTTTCCAGGCCGTCCAGGACTGGTGTCTTCACTCTGGAAGCAAATTTTAAGTTGTCCTTGCCCCGGTTTCTCTGTTTGTTTTTGGTGGCCCGTTCCAAGTGCAGCCTAGGCAGTGTCTGTGTACAAAATGAAATAAATAGTTGCAGTGCTGTAGCCACCAAGTGAGAATGAAGGTTATATGGGGGGGGGAGTCTGTCATGTCTGTGGTGCTGTGCGTGGTTCTCAGGGCCACAGATTCCTCTGGTTTTCGTTCCCTGGCACATCTATGGCTCTGGGCATCAAGAAGGCCCTCCTTGACCTCAGATGGTAGTCAGGGCAGAGCAAGGACGGGGGACCAGGCAGCCCACCAGGTGTTGTGGGACTGCAACTCCCATCAGACCTGGGAAACATATAGCTGAACATGGGGGAAGCTGGGCATTTCAGTCCAACAGCATTTGGAGGCTGTGATGGTGGCCACTCCTGCCCGGAATCGAAGCCCCTTGAGTGGCCGCTCTAGCCTAGAGGCTGGGTGTGAGTTAGTCATTCTAGCCAGCCGACTGAGCCAACTTCATCATTTCCCAGTGACCTCACATCCTTACATCTCCTTTTCTTTCCACTTCCTCTCTCAGTTAATGGAAGAATTATCCAGAGAGGAGGATTCACATCTTCTTTGCACCTCCTTTTGTGAGTCTTTTTTTTTTTCAAGGCAGGAGTGAAAATTATGCGGCCTACGGATGTTGCGGGACTGCGGCTACCAGCAGCCTCATCCCCAGGAGTAGCAGAGGCTGGTGCCCTTCATGTGTGTGTGCATTTGGGGCAGGGTGTGTGAATCTCGTCTGGGTTCATGTCTGACTTGTGAGGTTGGTGTTCTAGGGGCTGAGCCTAATGGGGGAGTGGAAGAGCACCTTGGAGGGACCCTTTGCAGGCTGGGCAGGAAGTCGGAAGGAGCTCTCCAAAGTGCTGGATCTAACTTAGGGGGCTCAGTACCCCAAGAATCTCCTTTAAAGTCTGGACTAAAATCGAGAGCAGTTTCAACACCCCTCTGATGCAGTAATTACCCCTGGACAGACGGAAGACGCCAGGGGTTGAAATGGGTGCTTCTGCACACCAAGCCGGTGTTTTCTAGCCCTAAGGAATGGCCGTTCCCTGGAGATACACAGCATCCCAGACTCTGAGGGCTGGAAGAGATGATAAGGGCCATCTAGCCCAGTCCCCTTCTGCCCTTTGGGAACACACAACTCGAGTGTCAAGTGCTCCAAGAAACCAAGTGGGCAGAATCTCTCCTGGTCTGCTGGGAGCTGGACTGGGTCCCTTGTTTCTCCTGACAAACAACTTCACTCTCCCTGCTAGCAGACACTCTGCACAAGGAAGGCCAAGGCGGACATCCCTCTGGCTGGTGCATGGCCCATGCTCCCATGTGATGCGTGTTTAGAAAGACATCTGGACTGCACCCATTCAATCACTTGCCAAGGCCAGGGCACAGAGGGGCTGCTAAATGGCCTGATTTGGGATGATGGTGAAGGGCATGGAAGGGGGAGATGTTCTCTTTCAGAGAGTCTGGACCCAAACTTTTCTTCTGTATGCTCCTCCATACTGAATTCTTGTAATCTCTCTCCTTATGGGGAGTTTTGCCATAATGGTGAAGGGTCTGGAAGCCACGAAACCCTCTGAGGAGCAGCTGAGGGAGCCCCAGGGTATGTTTGGCCTGGAGAAGAGAAGGTTAAGAGGGGTCAGAACTTAAGAAGAACCATAGTGAGTAAGAACAAAGGCCTCCCAGGCTGGCCATTGGCTCACCTTATGGTCAGCCATGTACCTCGGTGGGACCACCGGCAAGACATTGTGGCCACAGCCTCCTCCCTCTCACATTCCTCAGTGACCGGCATTCCAGAGGTGCCCTGCCACTGGTACAGGAGGTGGCCCGTAGCCGGCTAGTCCACCAACTTCGCTAATCTTCTTGAAAGGTTGCCTGCACTGGTGGCCATTCCCACATCCTGGGAAAGCCAGTTCCACACTATGCGGAATGAGATTTCCTTCTCACAGATATTAATGGCTGTCGCAGAGGATGCAGAATCAGAGATAAAAGCCTCATCTGTCTTTCCAGTATGTCTTCCACCTCCATAAAAAATGGGACAGAGCTCAGAAAAGTTCCCTTTCGGACCGTGGCTCCCAGAATTCCACAAGCAGCATCACCACTAGGAGCTCTAGGCCAATAAGTAACTTTTCTTCCTCTAAGGTCCTGCTCAGCTTAGGGAGAAGGGATACCGTGAAGTACGATGGGGTCACTGAGAGTGCAGGTTATAGTTTTTTTGGTGGAAAATAGATAGGAAAATGCACAGAGATGTGTGTGTGTGTGTGTTGCATCTCATGGCAAACCTGTTTTCTTAACAGGAGACATGATCTGTGAGGACGGATGCTGGCAAAGGTCGTCCTCAGCAGTCAAATCCTCGCTGGATAATGAATGAGTTATTTTGCTGTAATGGTCACAGGGAGCCAGCCTTCCTTCCTTCCTTCCTCCCTTCCTTCCTTCCTGAGCTCAGAATCCATCCCGTGGTGGTGGTTACACCCCTCAAAGTCAACCCTTTGTGTTTATCTTCCTTGGCCAGCATCACCACGATTTGAGTGTTGGACTAGACTTCTAGGAGGTCTTGGCTCAACCGGGGAAACCCACTGAGGGAGACTGTGGGGAAGTCACATTCTCTCAGCCTCATGGGAAGACAATAGTAAACTTCCATTGAAGAAATCTTGCCCAGAAAACATTCAAAGGGGTTTTGCCATAAATCTGCAAGCCAGCATGATGAAGTAGTTTGAGGGCTGGAATAGGACTCTGGGAGGCCAGGGTTTGAATCCCTGCTCAGCTGTGGAAAGATCACTGGGTGACCTTGAATGAGTCACACTCTCTCAGCCTCAGAGGCGGAAGGGGAGAATCATGGAATCATAGAAATGTAGAGTTGGAAGAGACCCCAGGGGCCATCCAGTCCAACCCCCTGCCAGGCAGGAACACCCTCAAAGCACTCCCAACAGATGGCCATCCAGCCTCTGCTTAAAAACCTCCAAGCAAGGAGACTCCAATACACTCCGAGGCAGCAGATTCCACTGCCGGACAGCCCTGACCATCTGGCAGTTCTTCCTGAGGTTCAGGTGGAATCTCCTTTCCTGCAGCTTGAATCTATTGCTCCTTGTCCTGGTCTCTGGAGCAGCAGAAAACAAGCCCTCTCCCTCCTCTACATGGCATCCCTTCAAATATTTAAAGATGGCTATCATGTCCCCTCTTAACCTTCTCTTCTGTAGACTAAACATACCCAGCTCTCTAAGTCTGTCTTCAGACTTAGAGAGGGAGGCAGCATTGCTTCTTGTGGGAGGGAGTTCCAGAGGCTGGGAGAGGTCACCAAGAAGGTCCTGCCCCCCATGTCAACACCAAACAGATCTGTGATGATGGTGGGACTGAAGAGATGCCTCCCCACAAAGATCTCAGAACTTGGGCATGCTCATGTGGGGAGATATTCTCTTTCAGAGAGTCTGGACCCAAACTTTTCTTCTGTATGCTCCTCTGTACCAAATTCTTGTAATCTCTATCCTTATGGGGAGTTTTGCCATAATGGTGAAGGGTCTGGAAGCCACGAAACCCTCTGAGGAGCAGCTGAGGGAGCTCCAGGGTATGTTTGGCCTGGAGAAGAGAAGGTTAAGAGGGGACGTGAGAGCCGTGCTTAAAGAGCCATAGTCTTCTCTGCAGACCCTGAGGTCTGGACTCCCACTGTGGGGAGGGCCATGGTTGTGAGAGTGTCCTTCTCCCTGGGCCTCTCCTGCATCCTGGCTACGCCCAGGGCAGCTGCAGAATCAGACGTGCCTTGCTCAGACTCCCCCAGGTGCCACATCATAGAACCACAGAGTTGGGAGGGACCTCAGGGGACATCTGGTCCACCCCCAATGCCACTGAAGGGGTCCACCTCTAAGGTACCCCAGGAGAGTAACACCCAACCTCTCTTTCAAAGCCCTCCATGAACGTTCGTCTTCTCCACTCGGTGGGCTGACTCTGGGATGGGAGTGAAGGAATGGTCTTTGTGCAAACTTTGGGGCTTCCGTGGATTGCTGACGGTTGAGAGTATGTGTGTGTGGATATTGCCTTGGGAAAACCAAATCAGTTCTCCGAAGAGCTCCGAAGAGCTCAGCATGTGTGTGTCTAATGCCACTTGTGGGCTACTCGTTGGGACCTGTTTCAAAACTTTGTTTTAGGCAAAAAGAAAAAAAAAGAAATGCACAGATACAGGATGGAAGCAGTGTGGTGTAGAGGTTTGAGCGTTGGACTATGACCCTAGGGATAAGCATTTGATTCCCCGCTCAGCCGTGAAAACCCACTGGATGACCTTGGGGGTGTCACACACTCTCAGCCCCAGAAAACTCTGTGATTGGTTCACCTTAGGGTCTCCATAAATTGGAAATGACTGGAAGGCACACGATAACAACAAGGATGGGTAACATCCAGCTTGACCACAGTACGTGTGAAAGGGATCTTGGACTCTTAGTAGACCGAAAGCTGAGCAAGAGTCAGCAGTGTGATGCAGCAGCTAAAAAAGCCAATGTGGTTCTTGGCTACAGCAATAGGAGTATAGTGTCTAGGTTGAGGGAAGAAATAATAGTACCACTCTATTCTGCTTTGGTCAGACCTCACCTGAAAAACAGTGTCCAGTTCTGGGCACCATAATTTAAGAAAGATATTGACAATCTGGAATGTATCCAGAGAAGCCCTCTGAGGAGCGGCTTAGGGAGCTGGGAATGTTTAGCCTGGAGAAGAGAAGGTTAAGAGGTATGACATGGCAGCCATGTTTAAATATGAGAAAGGATGTCATAGGGAACATGGGGCAAGCTTGTTTTCTGCTGCTCCAGAGACTAGGACATGGAGCAATGGATTCAAACTACAGGAAAAGCAGTTCCATCTAAAATTAGGAAGAACTTCCTCATGGTAAAAGCAGCTTGACAGTGGAATCCGCTGCTGCCTCCATGGAGTGTGGTGGAGTCTCCTCCTTCCTTGGAGGTTTTTAAAGAGAGGCTGGATGACCATCTGCTAAAGGGGGTGCTTGGATTCATAGAATCATAGAATCATAGAAATCTAGAGTTGGAAGAGACCCCAGGGGCCATCCAGTCCAACCTCCTGCCATGCAGGAACACCCTCAAAGCACTCCCTTTTACAGATGGCCATCCAGCCTCTGCTTAAAAACCTCCAAAGAAGGAGGAGACTCCACCACACTCCACGGAGGCAGCCGATTCCACTGCCGGACAGCCCTGACCGTTGGGAAGTTCTCCCTGAGGTTCAGGTGGAATCTCTGTTCCTGCAGCTTGAATCCATTGCTCCTTGTCCTGGTCTCTGGAGCAGCAGAAAACAAGCCCTCTCCTTCCTCTACGTGGCATCCCTTCAAATATTTAAACATGGCTATCATGTCCCCTCTCAACCTTCTCTTCTGCAGACTAAACATACCCAGCTCTCTAAGTCTATCCTCATAGGGCTTCATGGCTTCCAGGCCTCTCACCATTTTGGTCGCCCTCCTCTGGACTTGCTCCAGCTTGTCAATATCCCTCTTGAATTGGGGTGCCCAGAACTGGACACAGTATTCAAGATGGGGTCTAACCAAAGCAGAGTAGAGTGGTACCAGTACCTCCCTCGATCTAGACACCAGACTCCTATTGATGCAGCCGAGAATTGTGTCTTCCTGCGTGACAGAAGGGGGTTGGACTGGACGGCCCTGTGGGGGTCTCTTCCAGCTCTAGGATTCTGTCATTCTGTGATTTCGCAGAGACAAGAACTGACCTGGCCCTGATCATTTATTTCTTTGAAAAATTTCCTGGATCCTGGGTCCCCTCTAGGGCAGCAGTTCCCAAATGTTGCTCTTCTGGTTATTTTGGAATTCGGTGCTCAGAATTCCTGACTGTTGGCTAAGCTGGCAGCAGAAGCTTCTGGGAAGTGAAGTCCAAAACACTGGAGGACCAGAGTCTGAGAACCTCTATTCCAGGGAGTTCACATCTGTGCACGGGAAGCCCCAGGCTCAGACTCCAGCATCTCATGAGCTTTCTGGCTGAGAGGCTCTTGCCTGGCAGGCGGTGTAAGAAAGCCCAGCATCCTAAAGCAGGGATACAGAAAGTGCAGCTCTGCACATGTCCTTCAGTACTCTCCCTCCCCAAATTCCTCTCTATTAGCCATTTTCTGGATAGGGAGATGATGGGAACTGTAGTTCAGCAACATCAAAAAGGCCTTACCGAGTGGGAGAGAGAGGGAAAGCTCATCGGCAAGAAAGAGGGAGAGATGGGGGAAACTCCGCACCTTTTCCTAATATGTTCAGTCCCATGGTTTTGACTACAGTTCCCATTAGCCCCTCAAACAGTCAGGGATGGTGGATATTTTGGTCCAACACAGATTGGATGAGGCTGAAGTAGACAACATATGGACAGAAGGAGCACTTGTAAAGCGACTTGTGTACTGAAAGGACCGCAACTGTAGCAGAACGTAGAATCAGAGTCATAGAGGAATAGAGGTGGGAGAGACCCCCAGGGGCCATCCAGTCCAACTCCCGTCTGCCATGCAAGAAGACACAACCAAAACACTCTCTTGGCAATTCAGCCTCTCCTTAAGACCTCCAAAGGAGACTCCACCATGCAGTCAGCAGCAGATTGCACTTTCAAACTCTTCTTGCCATCAGGAAGTCCTTCCTAATGTTCAGGTGGAATCTCTTTTCTTGTAAACTTTGAAGCCATTGCTCCACAGCGTCCTACTCTCTGGAGCAGCAGAAAACAAGCTTGCTCCACCCTCCATGTGGCATCTCTTCAAATCTTTTAAGCATGGCTCTCATGTCACCTCCTAACCATCTCTTCTTCAGGCTAAACATAACCTGGAGCTCCCCAAGCTGCTCATCAGAGGGCTTCATAGTTTCCAGGCCTTATACCATTTAGGTTGCCCTCCTCTGAATGTCCTCCAGCTGCTCAGTATCATCGAACTGTGGAGCTGGAAGGGATCTCTGAGGATCACTTAATCCAATCTCCCATCTCAGTGCAAAGAGTACTCCATAGTGAAAGCACCTTTTGAAGGATGGTTGCCTAACCTCTGCTTAAAAAACCTCCAACACACGAGGGTCCACCTCCTTTCTGGGGTGTTCATGCTGCTAGGCCCCCACTTCAGCATCTGGCACTTCTAGTCAAAGGATCTCTGTGTGTGTGTGTGTGTGTGTGTGAGTGACAGAGAGAGGGGGGGGTCTGTGGCTGAGTCCCCAGCAGAGAAAGTGGTGTTCTGCCAGGGAGAAGGCAGCAGACTCTTGGGTGACATTACGGGGGTCCCGGGTGAGCCCCGTGTCCCTTGCCTGCTGAGATCCAGCTAGTTGCTGCATTCACTTGTCTGAGATGCTCCTTTTTGTTCCTTAGGTAACGGGGCTGCACTAAACCCCTGGAAAGAATAATATAAGAATAAACTCTTTAGATGAATGGTGTTGCAAATGTGGCCTGGCTTTATGTATGTTTTTAAACAAATCATATGAAGTTTTGTTGTTTGGCGCCATCAAGGCAGCCTTGACGTGCAACAGCCTTCTGAAGGAGGGACCTCCAAGAGATCTCTCTTGCCAGATCTTTTGAGAATGGGATGTCTGTATCTATATTGATATCGATATCAATATAGATATAAAGTGATAGATAGTTAATTAGATAGAACAATGGAGAGAGAGAAAGAGAGATAACAGGCCTGCTCAGATCTTAGAATCCTAGAATTCTAGAGCTGGAAGAGACCTCCAGGGCCAAATCCAGTCCAACTCCATCCTGCCAGGCAGGGACACACAATCCAAGCCCTACCTTTGAGAGATGGCCGTCCAGCCTCCTCTTAAAAACCTCCAAAGAAGGAAAGAGACTCCACCCCACCCCACTGAGGTTTCACTCTTGAAGTGTTTTTACCTTCAGGAAGTTCTTCCTAAAGTTTAGGTGGAATCCCATAAGCTTGCCCCATCTTCCACCACATTCCATTGAGGCAGCAGCAGATCCCACTGTCAAACTGCTCTTACCCTCAGGAAGTTCTTCTTGAGGTTTAGAATCATAGAATCATAGAACTGTAGAGTTGGAAGAGACCACAGGGGCCATCCAGTCCAACCCCCTGCCATGCAGGAACACCCTCAAAGCCCTCCCGAGAGATGGCCATCCAGCCTCTGCTTAAAAACCTCCAAGGAAGGAGCCTCCACTACACTCCGAGGCAGCAGGTTCCACTGCCGGACAGCCCTGACTGTCAGGAAGTTCTTCCTGAGGTTCAGCTGGAACCTCCTTTCCTGCAGCTTGAATCCATTGCTCCTTGTCCTGGTCTCTGGAGCAGCAGAAAACAAGCCCTCTCCTTCGTCTACATGGCATCCCTTCAAATATTTAAACATGGCTATCATGTCCCTTCTTAACCTTCTCTTCTGCACACTAAACATACCCAGCTCTCTAAGTCTGTCCTCAGAGGGCTTCATGGCTTCCAGGCCTCTCACCATTTTGGTTGCCCTCCTCTGGACTTGCTCCAGCTTGTCAATATCCCATTTAGACGGAATCGTTGCTCCATTTGTGTCGTAGTCTTTGGATCTTGCAAAGTCAGGACCGGTGTGGTTTCCTTGGGGGCATCTATCCACCTGTAATGTGCCCCCCTCTTTCAATATTGCCTTCCACCTGACTGGACGTTATCGCGTTTTCCAAGGAGTCACATTGTCTCCTGATGTCTCCAGAGAATGACAGCCTCACTTGAGCCATTTTTGCTTCTAGGGAGTGTTTAGTGTTTAACTGCTCTTGTTGCTGTGTGCCTTTCAAGTCGTTTTGGACTGATGGAGACTCCAAGGTGAGCCCACTACTGGGTTTTCTGGGGCTGAGAGTGTGTGAAATGCCGAAGGTCACCCCATGGGTTTCCTGGCTGAGGGTGAACTGAACCCCAGTTTCCCGGATCATCACTTTGGGTGTCTTGCTCTAGGAGCCACGTATGCTGTTTCTTTGGTGGTCCACGGTATCTGCCCTCCTCTCCCCCAACACCACACTGGGGGGGGTCTCCGAGAGATCCTGTTGTTCTTAGCACACCCTGGAAACTCAGGGCAGAAACTCTGACTTGCTCAGTAGACTCCCTCCACCTCTACATGTGAGGTTTAGCTCTCCTCTCCCTGTGCGTTTGTTTTTGTGTGTGAATGAGACTTTGTGCATATAAGCTGAACCCCCCTCTCCTAGAGGAGGCTGCGTGATGTGGCTTGGCTTTTACAGAATCAGAGTTGCATTTGTTATGAGACACTTAAAAGAAAAACTAAAGGGAAAAGATGATGGAAAATGGTAAAAGTGTGTGAATGAGAAGAATTCCAAAATCAGCGGTAAAGATGTTCAAAGGGTGTCCAAATGAGAGGGGAATCCAAGTGCCCTTTTGACCATGGCGGGGACTTTGTGGAACAGGCAAGGACACAGATGGATCCCTGCAGTCACTGCTGGAGATATTTAATGGGAGGTGTGTGTGTGTGTGTGTGTGTGTGTGTGGAGGCTGTCAACTCAGAAATTGGCCCCCAGAGGGAGGCCTCCACCTGCGTCTTCCAACTCCATCACTGCAGCTTCTCTCCATTGTTGTGAACTCCTTGCTTTGCCTTGATCTCTTTTTTCTTTCCGTTTCTGAGTCAGATGGTGGATAGGCCCACCTCTCTGGCAACCTTTCTCTATGGGTGCTTTGCTTGTTTTTATTTCCTCTCCCTCCTTTTCCTGGTTTGTTTCTAGGATGTCTTGTTTTTTTAAATACGCCTCTCCCTCCTGGTGTTTTTCCTACCTAGAGGTGGAAGGCAGTTCCCTGGGCACGTGTAAGGGTGGAAACAACAACCACAAGAGCCCTCCCAGCCTGTCTCAGGCCCAGAGGGGGAGAGGACCAGGTGAAGAACAGCAGGTTACAGAGGAGGAATTTCCTAAAATATGCAAAGGCCTGCAGCAGACCAGCACGAATTTCGGCCACAGCTCGGGAGTTGCATGCACACTTTGCATGCAGAGCCCCCAGATTTAGTCCTTGGCTGTCTCTTGGGGGACGGGGTAGAGAAGAAAGATCCCCGCTTGAACCCCTGGAGAACTTCTGCTGACCTTAGCAGAGAAATGGCAGAGGAGGTGGACCGGTGATCAGACACATGTGGCCATTTCCTCACTAGCCTGTTACAGCACTATTATTCCACTTTCAACATCCTATGGAATCCTGGGGTTTGCTGGCCCCTCCCTAAACTGCAAACCCCAGGATTCCATAGGATGTTGAAAGTGGAATAAAAGCACTATAACAGGCTAGTGTGGAAATGGCCACAGTGTGAGGCAGCATCTTCCTGCATCTCTGCATAAACATATGCATGATTTCTAAATCACAGGTGGGGATCATGAAGCCCTCCAGGCATTTTTGCACTGCAGTCTCCAGCGGCTTGCAGCCAACATAGCCAGTGCTGAGGAATGCTGGGAATTGCAGTCCAGCAACATCTGGAAAGCTGCCTGACGCTGTTCCCGGCATATGCCACAAAACCAAATGGAAAAGGAAACAAAGAAGACAGCTCAGTGCAGCCCAGGGAAAAAAGAGGAATCAAAATGAGGTCTAAGCTGGGTGGTCAATCACAGACTCAAATCCCCTTCCGAAGAATTTTGTCCCTTTCTGGATCTGTATTTTCAAACACTGTGCTCAAACTGGGTGGATCACAGCCATCCACTCCTGGGAGAGATTGTGTTTTTCCTGGGATAAAATTATTTCATTTGCCAGAAAGCTGACTTTCTCCAAAGAGTGCTGGAGCCTCAAACCATTTCCACATTGCTCTGTTACATAGTGCTATTATTCCACTTTCAACAACCTGTGGAATTCTGAGATTTGTAGTTTTCTGAGGCCAAAGAACTCTCTGGTTGGGAATTCTAAATGCACCTCCCTAAACTGCAAACCCCAGGATTCCATAGGATGTTGAAAGTAGAATAATAGCAGTATAACTGCGTAGTGCAAAAATGGCCCCAGATGGCTGCAAAGGAGAAAAGCTGATATCTTGCTCTCCTGTTCCTGAAGCAGCTAGGAAACCCCCCCAAACTCCCCCCTTCCTCAGGTGGGCAGAAGGGGTCCGGATTCCCATATGCTGTCCCTAAATGCTGATCGTGAGGGGAGGGCAGGCGCCACGTTAACTAATTGATTGATTAAGCAGTGTATCGCCTTGCGTCCATTACGGAACCCCTGGTGGCTTGCAGAAGAGTTTAAAATAAAATACAGCTGAAACTATTGATTGTCTAGAAGTTTAAAAAAATTAAATGGGATTGGTAAAATAATTTGTAGCACCAAGTAACAGGGAAGAATAAATGCAGCTAGTATCATTTATAGTTTAAAACATTAGGAAGGATTTCCTGATACTAAGAGCAGTTCCACAGTGGAATTGTCTCCCTGCTTCTTCCCAAGTCTCTAAGCAGAAGCTGGACAGCCAGCTTTCAGGAGCGCTTCCGTTGTGTCTTTCTGTGTGGCCAGACGGAGGTTGGACTAGATGGCCCTTGGGATCCTTGCCAGGTCTATTATTCTAAATTTAGCAACACAACAAATCTATCTTCCTGCAACAAATTCATGGTTTTTGCTTCTTCAGAGACTAGAATATAAACCAACGGATTCAAATTGCAAGAAGTGAGATT